>JZKD02S1060093.1:40273-57629 GCA_000966675.3 Picea glauca | reverse complement strand
ATTCTTGCCTTTTTCTTCCATCATAAGCTTATGCCATTTCCCTAGAAGAAGTGTGAGAGGAGAAAGATACGTGGAATCACAGTTGGAGCTTGGTGAAGAGGAGCCCAGACTAGGTTCACGGAGCAGTCACCAATCTCATTGTAAGTAAACATTGTGATATCAATAAAAGGAATACTTTTTCTATCCCGAAATATGATGTGTCAAATATTTATGTTTGATTTATGTTTTATACTGACATCTAACCCATGATTCATATATGATATTCATGTTTGTAGTTCCATGTTTATTTGTTTGTGAATGCAGGCCAGCATTGGGAGGAGGCTTGTAGTCAGCGGAGCAATCGAACGTGAAAGGATCGACACTGGACGCAGAGTAAAAGGCAGAGTTACTGGATCTTTTCACTTTGTATTTCATGCATGAATGTGGGGTCTATTTGGGGTAGTTATAAAAAGTAAGAGGCTTTTAGACGGTTAGATCTGCCTACATGTTGAACCCTTGTGTAGTCCATAGGGGGGTTTTCCCTCCATATCATATAGTCCATGACAAAGAGTACGAGACATGGTTTTTAGAGTAATCACCATCTTCTATCTTTATCTATTTAGTGTTATCAACAAAACTTTGTTAAACGGTCAATGAGACAGTAAACCCTCACAACTTCAATTCTTGGAGGGGATACAAGGCACTAAATAACATCTCAACCACTTTTGATGCCCCGTCGGTATTCCATGGTTGCTTATCCTTTCTAAATTTTGCTTGGGTATGGTAACACTTAGAACCCCATCCTGATAGATAGTTAAAATTTCCTACCCAACTTTACATCCTTCAATATATGTTATCTCTGTTATTAGTTGTAGTTTTAGAGGGGTTCAACACAGCAGGGTTGAGGAGATTTCGTGGAGCATTCATTTGGGTAACTTGTAGCTAGTGGCAAAGACTTGTCATCAAACGTGGTGACATACTTCCAAAAAATTGGCAGGATTTAAAAAGAACATGAAGGTGGGCTTTGGGCCACATATATGTGTGCATATGTAGTGTTATGTGTGCCTCACATTTTTTACCATTGCATTTCTAATACCACAATCTTGACCCTTAGAATTACGATCAATCAATTATGAATATATAATGACGATATGGTTATTATGTTGAGTTCCAACTCATGTGGTCTTTGTTATAATGCACATGTGATGTAAATATTATAAATACATTGTACATATTCCCAGTGCAGATCCTATGAAAAAGGCCCAACTAGAGAATGTTAATTATTTTAGACATATACTTTTTAAATCAGTCATAAGTTCAGTATTGGGGGCTCGAGTGGTTGGTCAAGTAAGAATAGTGATATCCCCCCCATAAGAGTTCAATTCCCCCGAAGAGCATGTACGTTCTACCACATCCTTAAGGCACGAGATCCACCAAGGTCAGTGCAAGTAGGTTAGGCATGGCGATGAACAAAGTTCATAGAACCTAGGGTCATTGACTGATCTACTAATTGAGGCATTGATAGGGACACTCTCATAAAGTGGGTTATTGCATTGAATGTTATAAGTAAACTAAAACATGCTTGTTCCATTGCGATAAGTGAAAGCATTGAGAAAAAAATAGTTATTCCTAAGTTGGCATGCATTAATAATGTCATCGCATGTATTTATATGAAAATATGTATTATTCCATGAAACTTGGAAATGTATATTAGCATTAGGAATCAATTTGACACCCCTTGTATGACATGCAATACTCCATACAAAGTCATATATTAAGTTTGGTAATTCTCTCCTTTAGGAAAATTTACTCTGCCGTTACCTTGAAGCTAGAACCTTGGTTTATCATGGAGAGAACATGTCATGCTATTACCGAGAAAAGGATGATTGCTGCATATTGTTGGCACCCTAAGGTTTTGGAAATATCATGCGCGTGCCACAAGTTGTACACTACTTGCGCACCACGAGTTTTGCACTGTGCAATACCAAGATTCAACACCTGTGTTAACCAATTTTCTACTACACGTGTCAACCAGTTTTATATTGTGCGCAAGGACTTGCAAAGTTTGTATTCTTGCCAAATCCTTGAGATCTTATGTAATGATTACAACCATTTTTGTAACAAACCGACTAGTCATGGTCGAGGTTTGAGTGAGATGACAAGTTTGTTATGATTTCCATTCTCTGGTAGAGATAAAAGAAATGCATGTGAATATGTAAGGGTTGTTGGGATTTTGGTTAACAAGAGGATTCATTGTTAAAGAGTGATTGTAATGGTAGAGATATAAGTAGAACATGAGAGAGAAAGTATATTGAGATTCGAGTTTCAGGTCTCTAGTTTAATCTGATTGAGTCTCAGCGTAGGCTATTACCCTCCATGTTTATGAATGTTTATCCATGATTAATGATTGAATGCCAAATGCACACTTGCTCTTCTATCATGAGTTATGTTCTGAATGAATGCTTGTTAGATATTTTAAGTTGTGCACAACTAGTACAATGTTGTCATGAATGAGTAGAATGATGCTATGAATGAACAAGATCTAATGCATAGCTTGTAGTCAAGTGTTTCTTGTTTGTAACATTCCAAGATGTTCTACACAACCATTCAATCCATGTGATTCTCAAGCGTGTCTCGGGTGAAACCTTATTTAGTCCATGAATATTGAATATGCCAACACAAATGGGGTATTTGTTGGAGAAGCATTTTAAACCTTGGGTTTGAAACCCCGGGCCAACAATTGGTTTCATTGTCGGGATTTGATGGTTTTGTGTTGCATGTTGATGGAAGGGCATGATGCGGAAACCTTTCAAGAAGGAGATAGAAGAATGGATCTTTGAGAAGGAGGAATAGTTTGCGTGCTGAGAGACCAAGAATCTGCATATCCACCTTGAACGATGAAAACAAAGCAACATATATTCAGATCTGCATGAAATTTTCTTCGTTGAGTTTCCTTGTTTTTTGCATGAATGGATAAAGAGGCAGACACAGATTAACTCTGTATGGAGAGCCCAAGAAACGTTGCTTTGGGACCAAGAAGTGTTCAATAGTTTGAGATCTGGTGACAATAAGTGAGCTAGAGCCATCGATTTCTGGTTTGATTATGTGAAATAACGGTATATTGTTGAGGTTGTTGTTGAATGCAGTGAATCTTGTAGTAGCGTTGAAGGAAAGTTTGTAGTCGGCCCTAGAAGAAGGTTGTTGGAAGAAATCCCTTTGTGGATCAAAATTCTATTTGTATAGAAGGGGATGATATGCATGGAGCCCGATAGGATGGTAGAGTGAACCCCCTGTGTGGAATGGGGGGGATGAAGATGAAATGAGGTGAGAGAGAATGGATCCAGAAGAGCATAGAAGAAGAATATTCGAGCAAAGGAGCAAAGAAAATAAATCAAGGGGCGACCAATGAGTAGTAAGATCTAAGACGAAGAGAAGAGAAATCGTGCCTGAAGGGTGTGGGAGAAATATCAGTGCCAAAGAGAAGCATAGAACAAGAGAGGATGTCAAAGAGACACGACATTAGGATTGAGGTATCAAGAGAGGATACTGGAGGTAGTGGGAGTAGGATCAAAGAAAACAAGGTCAAATCCCCTTGGATAATGAGAGATGTAGTCACATCAGAGTAAGATGGGGCACATAGTAGTAGTGTCAACATAATAAAAAATAACGATGGAGCCCTCCAAGGATTAAAGACCTTGGCGATTATGAGGAGGCTTGCGAGGCTAGATATAGGGAGCTCTTTTGGATCCATCACCTAAGAAGATGAGAGAGCATGAAGGAACCCCCTCTTTGAACCACCCCCCTTGCGCATTTCTAATCAAGAAGAAATAATTGAAGAAGAAAGTTTATAAGTAAGAGAAGGAGAAGAGACAAGTGAAGTAGAAGTGAAAGTCAACAAAATAATGTTAGTACCAACTTAACAAGTAATAGTTAGTTAGGAAGACCTAGTTCTATATCGAGTATGACTAGCTAGGATCAACCCTTAGGATTCCTACATTTCATGGGATGGGAAGAGATGATAAAAAAAACATTGATTCACATGTGAATCTATATGGTATGTGAAAATAATCATAGATGAGGCATCCAATACAACGCAACTAGTAATCACATTTAGTGATAGAGCTATGACATAGTACATGAAGTAAAAGGATATTACACCTACGAGACAAGCTGTTAGAAAAACAAGATCGCAGAGCAATAAAATAAAACAAATGCGGAAATAAAACACAAAAGATACACAATACAATACAAATACAAATATACGTGGTTCATGCAGTGTGGGCTACGTCTACCAGAGAAATTGTCAGGTCCTTCCTTTATTAATCCAACAAATGAAGGGATACAACCTACATCACACCCATTGTAACTTCCTCTTCTTTTTTCCCACACTCTCCTTACTCAGAATACAATATTCACAATGATCCATAGCCACAATACATTTCCCTCTTAAAAGAGGGTTGTCTTCTAGGGAAAAAAACCCTAACATAACTTCTACCATTAGATCTGCGACCTTATAATGAACGGTCCAAATTTACTATGAAATTACAATATACATTTACAAGGCAATTTTTCCTTCGGGGACTTCACCCCCGAACCCCCACCGGGGGCCCACTTGCCCCCGGACCCTGCAGAGGGGGTAACCCCCCTCTACACTCCCCTGCGTGGAGGAGTGTACATTCTTCATGGGGTATAAACATGGTTGAAAACAAAAAACCTCTGAATCAAGAAGATAATTAGGCTCCACAACCAACACAGACAAGGTCCCTTATAGAGATAAATAAAGATCTCTTAATTACAAAAAATGAAGTCAGAATCACAGTGTATAATTGAGATCAAAGAGATTAAGCAACAAGTCGGAGAAACTATGTAGGACTATGACCAATGGTTCAAGATTCTATTGTATAGAATGAAATTTCAAGTCCAAGATGTCTAGCACAAATAATGGTTTGTTTCTAGATTCCTACGACACATTCGAGTCCCTCTCACCTAGTAGAAAGTAACGACCTAGGTGGAGGCCATGGAAATTGCAATGCACTCAGAGTCTACACCAGGAGCTGGTGAGATGTTAGTAGGGTTGGCACAGGTACAATCTTAGCTTGCAAACCTCACTATGCAACTACAAGACATGGAAAAGGTTAAGGTAGTGCATGAGAATGTTTGGTGTACCATATGTCGTTCAGAAAGTCACCATAGGAACAAGTGCCTTGCACTAGGAAGTTACATAATGAATAGCGTTCCAAACCATTTTTCAACTAGGCAATAGACCAAGTGGTATGTGATTTGTAGACAATGGGGTCATATACCTCCCCATTTCCCAACATTGAAAAATTATCATAAGACTACACACACTCCATTTTGCAAGTTTTGGAAATCCATGGGACATGATGTGAACAATTGTTGGTCACTACAACTAATAAAGGATCATGTTGTAGATGCTTATCGGGTCCAAGAGGAGAATAAGGGCAGATACCATGGAGGATTTGAAAGAGGCTAGAGAGGAGGATATTGAAGAGGAAGTGGATATGTTAGGGGAGGAGGAAGACCACCTACCTGTTTTAATTGTGGCAAGATAGGCCACTTATCGCGATTCTATATCAAGTTGTGTTGGAACATGTGGTTCCATCATAAACCTCACCTTGTCAGTTATGTGGGTCAACCAAGTCTTTGGGTCAACGACCAACTAAGTGGGTGGTTGACCATGTCCGCTTAAAAATCCTAGATCTGTGTTTCATGGACAGGTGCAACCGGCTTCACCCGAGTTTATTGTTTTGGTCCATGACCAAAACCTATTTATAGATGATCCTTGTGATGAATCTATTATCATCTTAGATCACAATTGATCTCAGGAGATCTACTCTCGCTCTCATTGAGAAACTTGTGTTTCATTGCTATGGTGTCTTTAGACACCACCTCTAATCTTGGATCCGTTCTTCTCTATGTTCAATCCCCGTTCCAACATGGTTTCAAAGTTGTTGGTTCTTTGATCTTGGGATTGCAGAGGAAGACTCAGATGCAAATGAGAAAATATTAAACTCATTCTGAATTTATCAATGGCTTGATATTGGTTATCAAGCATTTACTAAATCCGCCCATATGGATTGACTTAGCGTTTCTCCAATTGATATCTACAGGGTTTTTCCCAGATTCTTGTCATGATCTCTCTGTTGGAGCTGCTTTAATTTGGCTAGGGTTTCTTGAGTTTGCATGCTCGTTTGTTCTATCACTTGGTGGTTAAAGGCTCTCATCATCGACTTTCTCGACTTATGAGTTCACGTTTTGATCAAGTGGAGTTTTCTGTACCTGAATAATGGTCGAACGGACATTGTCCTCCCATTGATCCATGGAATAAAACCTTGTTTACCTGTTTTCCATCTTGACTTGTGTGCTAGCGACATAGTCGACTTGACTGGTTTTTCACAAGAAATGACTGTTGAACTAGATCCGCCTCAATTTGATGCCCTAGCTCTTGCACCCAACTAGCGAAGAAAAGTTCCGGTGCTTGTCGAATTTGTCTGTCGACTGGAAGAAAAACATCTTCTCTACTCGTTGATTGAACTCGAGTCGACTTAAGATGGAAACTTAACTGCATATAACTTTTCTAAAAATTTCGACTCGACGTTGACTGACAAACCCTACTTGGATATGATGAAAATATCGACCGAATTTTGTGTCTAAGAAGTGTGGATCGAGTCGACTTAACTAGAATATGACCAACAATTTACATCGTTTTGGCGTGCAAGGGTTTCTTGTAGATTTACCCAGGTCGACTGGTGCATATTTCACTGGTGTAGTAAGAACCCTCACATGGTAAACTTGCATGGATGCCTAAGTCGACTCGTGCGTGGATGCTTGACTTACCCTCGACCTTGGCATCCTCCAACTATATGTTTGGCGGCTTGCTCGACCCAATCATGGACGTGCTCTAGTGATCGATTGACCTTTGGAATTCTGAAATCCACCATCAAATATTTTTGCCGGGTTGCTAGTAACACAAATTCTCTGGACTGAAACTCTCATCCATCATTTGGTGGGTTCTTCCATCATTTGACTTACATTTGCATTGCATCGACTCATATATTTCCAAGAAGAAGTGAAGAAGGGACGTCGACGTGCAGGAACGACCTTGCCTTATTTGCTGAATAAGAGGTCGATTTCTCGTCCACCCTTTTTTTTTTTTTAGTTTTGCTTGAAATCGCTTATTTCCTTGGACTTTTCCCTCCATTAACAATGGGCATGGTAGATGAAGATGAATTTTTAATTCTTCAGAAATTGCAGGAGATTCATGAGAGGAAGGTTATTGCTTTGGAAGAATCTCACAGTCGACTTCATGTAGAAGTCACTGCATTGCAAAATATCATTTCACAATTGCAGACTAAGAATCAACGACTAAGCACTGAATTGGAGACAACCCATACCCAGCTGGAAGATGAGGCAACCCTCTTTCAAACAAGCTTTCTGCAGCAGTTTGATGAGAAATATAGGAAAATTTGTGATCTATAATAGACAATGGAGACCATTTTCCAAGATCTTGTGGATGATTTTGGCGACAAAACCAATATTGTCGATGATATTGTGAAGGAGGTGAAATCCCTTTCTCATGAAAATGTTTCCTTGAAGATAGAGAATGCAGAACTGAAAAATCAGTTGAAGTATGTAGAAGACATGTTTCAGACTGTTGTGACTAAACACTCCAGGAGGGTTGCTGCCATGGGGAACACTACGACAAGCTTTTTCCATACTCTTGAAGACGAATTTGAGGAGAAGTCTGACCTTCTTGAAGACTTGGAGGAAGAAGTGAAAGCTCTTTCTCATCCAATATCGAGCCCATATATTAATTAGCTAATGGAAGCAAATTCCCAGTTGACTTGTGAGGTTGACCACTTGTAGGCCTACATTGATGAGCTTCATGAATAAGTTACTGCTCTTCAAGAAGATAACAATCGACTATTTGAAAAATATCAAGCATTGAAGGAAGATTATGATGCCATATTGTTGCAACTAACCGAGAAGGATGAGACACTTTAGAGCTTGCAGGACTGCAAACAAAACCTTGAAGAACAAGTTTGACAACTACAAATTGTTGAACATAATGCTGAGACAATTGTTGAAAATAAGATTGTTGTTGTTGAGCTGTCAAGCTCACCCAATTATTCTCCACCCTCCAATGCTCCTTGAAAGACAAATGTTGTTGATCTATGTTTTAAAACTAATGATTGTGTTGTTTCTCCTAGCTTTGAAAAACACACTACATGTATAGGGTCTCGACTTTTGAACAAGATGACATATATCGAAGGAGGACTTGGGAAGAATGGACAAGGTATTGTTGCTCCTATTGTGACTGAGATGATCACACCAAGAACCGGTCTTGGATATGTTGTTGTTGTTGCTTCCTTAACTACACCTGCCCTTGCTACGAACAAGGAAGTTTTGTTCGTTGTAGGTGGAGTTTGGATTGATTTTCTAGAAGAGAAATGTACTGAACCAATTGATGAAGTGGATGTTCCTAACATGCCAAAAAATCATATTTTTGTAGTTGATGACATTGTTGTTGATATACACAGTTGTTCTACTCTTGAGAGTACAGTAGAACCTAAGCCTATATCTCTTGATCAAGCAACACATAACTCTGTGCCTTATTATCATCCTCGCCATCGAAGACATGGCAGTCATGCTTTCAGATACTTGCAGAAGAGATGTGAAAGAAAAAATTGTGGACCAATACCAACTACCAAGATAGACTATGGTTGGATTGATGAGTGGTCATGGGTGCATCTGTCCAAATGTTTGAAGAGTTACTATCGTTGTGTTTCATCAAATATATGGACGTACTTTGCTCCTCTTCATTACTGATGCTTTGTAGTGGTTGACCAGAGGAACCCGACTTGATAGTCAACTGGTGCTCGACTGGGATCTTGGTCAACTGAGATTTGACTCGACTTGACAGTCGACTAGAGATAT
This sequence comes from Picea glauca, assembly GCA_000966675.3. Classification (NCBI taxonomy): domain Eukaryota; kingdom Viridiplantae; phylum Streptophyta; class Pinopsida; order Pinales; family Pinaceae; genus Picea; species Picea glauca. The sequence continues at coordinate 48,692 of JZKD02S1060093.1, read as the reverse complement.
TTTCAATTGTATATTTTTTGAATCGTTATTGTCCGTCGAATATTGTTTCAACAAAGATCCATCAATGATGATTTGGTCCCTCACCTATGTTTAAGAGGGGGAAGAATTGAAGTTGTTGATGTGTAAACCCAATTGATTTGATTGGATTTGTTGAGACCGCCCGAACCATGTTCGACTGTGTTGTTGGGAGTTGTCCTTCTACTTATTGTACCCGATGCAGAGATTGTTAGGATACAAAGAATGTCTATATTGGAAAAGACTATTGGATTGACAAAGACTGATTATATTGGTGCATTTTTGTCTAGTCGACTGATCAAGTGGCTGGTGTTGTCTTGTTGTCTAGTTGACAGACCAACTAGGACCATGTTTGGACAAAAATTTTGCAACTAGTTTGTAATGGATGATTGCTCTTTTGGCCTTGATCCATGTTCATGGTGATCAGACTTCCTCAAGAGTGTTTCTATACCATCCTGTGATTAGATTTTGCAGTCAGAACAAATTCAGGGGGGAATGCTGCGAACTTTGTTTTCCTCCAAGCTGAGTTTACAAGGGCATGTTGGAACACACAGTTTCATCATAAACCTCACCTTCTCGGTTGTGTGGGTCGACCAAGTCTTTGGGTCAACGACCAACTAAATTTGTGGTTGACCATGTCCACTTAAGGATCCCAAATCCGTGTTTCATGGATAGGTGCAACCAACTTTAGTTGAGGTTATTGTTTTGGTCCATGACGATTTTTTTTTTATAGACGATCCTTGTGATTGGTCTATTATCATCTTAGATCGCAATTGATCTCGAGAGATATGATCTCGCTCTCATTGAGTGACTCGTGCTTTAGTGCTACGGTGTCTCTAGACACCACCTCTAATATCGGATTTGTTCTTCTCTATGTTCAATCCCTATTCCAACAAGTTGCCCACACTGTGTGGATATTGCCATAACGTAGATCATGTCATAAAGGATTTCCTAGAGTTATTGGCAAATGGGAAGAAAAAAAGGGGCATTGCAACATGGTGACTACTGAGTTGTGCGAAGAACATAAGCTAAAAAAAGAAGTTGATGTACAGGTAGTAACTCGAAGAGGGATCCTTACAAGAGTTGACCTACAAAAAGTGTTGAAATATTGTAACTTCAAAGAATATTCTAATTATATTTGAGTTATTATTTTATAGATCAAATCCCCTTTTGTGGATTGATCATGTCGGGTCTTGTATAAGACCAAATACCCTTTTGTGGATTGGTCAAACCATATTTATATGGTGGTATCTGAGAAGTCGACCCTTAGTGTTTATAAAGTGGTTTTAACCACTCCTAGAAGAAGTTGGCCCTANAAAAACCCTAACATAACTTCTACCATTAGATCTGCGACCTTATAATGAACGGTCCAAATTTACTATGAAATTACAATATACATTTACAAGGCAATTTTTCCTTCGGGGACTTCACTCCCGAACCCCCACCGGGGGCCCACTTGCCCCCGGACCCTGCAGAGGGGGTAACCCCCCTCTGCACTCCCCTGCGTGGAGGAGTGTACATTCTTCATGGGTGTAAAGTCTTCATGGGGTATAAACATGGTTGAAAGCAAAAAACCTCTGAATCAGGAAGATAATTAGGCTCCACAACCAACACAGGCAAGGTCCCTTATAGAGATAAATAAAGATCTCTTAATTACAAAAAATGAAGTCAGAATCACAGTGTATAATCGAGATCAAAGAGATTAAGCAATAAGTCGGAGAAACTATGTAGGACTATGACCAGTGGTTCAAGATTCTATTGTATAGAATGAAATTTCAAGTCCAAGATGTCTAGCACAAATAATGGTTTGTTTCTAGATTCCTATGACACATTCGAGTCCCTCTCACCTAGTAGAAAGTAACGACCTAGGTGGAGGCCATGGAAATTGCAATGCACTCAGAGTCTACACCAGGAGGTGGTGAGACGTTAGTAGGGTTGGCACAGGTACAATCTTAGCTTGCAAACCTCACTATGCAACTACAAGACATGGAAAAGGTTAAGGTAGTGCATGAGAATGTTTGGTGTACCATATGTCGTTCATAAAGTCACCATAGGAACAAGTGCCTTGCACTAGGAAGTTACATAATGAATAGCGTTCCAAACCATTTTTCAACTAGGCAATAGACCAAGTGGTATGTGATTTTTAGACAATGGGGTCATATACCTCCCCATTTCCCAACATTGAAAAATTATCATAAGACTACACACACTCCATTTTGCAAGTTTTGCAAATCCATGGGACATGATGTGAACAATTGTTGGTCACTACAACTAATGAAGGATCATGTTGTAGATGCTTATCGGGTCCAAGAGGAGAATAAGGGCAGATACCATGGAGGATTTGAAAGAGGCTAGAGAGGAGGATATTGAAGAGGAAGTGGATATGTCAGGGGAGGAGGAAGACCACCTACCTGTTTTAATTGTGGCAAGATAGGCCACTTATCGCGATTCTATATCAAGTTGTGTTGGAACATGTGGTTCCATCATAAACCTCACCTATTCAGTTATGTGGGTCAACCAAGTCTTTGGGTCAACGACCAACTAAGTGGGTGGTTGACCATGTCCACTTAAAGATCCTAGATCTGTGTTTCATGGACATGTGCAACCGGCTTCACCCGAGTTTATTGTTTTGGTCCATGACCAAAACCTATTTATAGATGATCCTTGTGATGAATCTATTATCATCTTAGATCACAATTGATCTCAGGAGATCTACTCTCGCTCTCATTGAGAAACTTGTGTTTCATTGCTATGGTGTCTTTAGACACCACCTCTAATCTTGGATCCGTTCTTCTCTATGTTCAATCCCCGTTCCAACATGGTTTCAAAGTTGTTGGTTCTTTGATCTTGGGATTGCAGAGGAAGACTCAGATGCAAATGAGAAAATATTAAACTCATTCTGAATTTATCAATGGCTTGATATTGGTTATCAAGCATTTACTAAATCCGCCCATATGGATTGACTTAGCGTTTCTCCAATTGATATCTACAGGGTTTTTCCCAGATTCTTGTCATGATCTCTCTGTTGGAGCTGCTTTAATTTGGCTAGGGTTTCTTGAGTTTGCATGCTCGTTTGTTCTATCACTTGGTGGTTAAAGGCTCTCATCATCGACTTTCTCGACTTATGAGTTCACGTTTTGATCAAGTGGAGTTTTCTGTACCTGAATAATGGTCGAACGGACATTGTCCTCCCATTGATCCATGGAATAAAACCTTGTTTACCTGTTTTCCATCTTGACTTGTGTGCTAGCGACATAGTCGACTTGACTGGTTTTTCACAAGAAATGACTGTTGAACTAGATCCGCCTCAATTTGATGCCCTAGCTCTTGCACCCAACTAGCGAAGAAAAGTTCCGGTGCTTGTCGAATTTGTCTGTCGACTGGAAGAAAAACATCTTCTCTACTCGTTGATTGAACTCGAGTCGACTTAAGATGGAAACTTAACTGCATATAACTTTTCTAAAAATTTCGACTCGACGTTGACTGACAAACCCTACTTGGATATGATGAAAATATCGACCGAATTTTGTGTCTAAGAAGTGTGGATCGAGTCGACTTAACTAGAATATGACCAACAATTTACATCGTTTTGGCGTGCAAGGGTTTCTTGTAGATTTACCCAGGTCGACTGGTGCATATTTCACTGGTGTAGTAAGAACCCTCACATGGTAAACTTGCATGGATGCCTAAGTCGACTCGTGCGTGGATGCTTGACTTACCCTCGACCTTGGCATCCTCCAACTATATGTTTGGCGGCTTGCTCGACCCAATCATGGACGTGCTCTAGTGATCGATTGACCTTTGGAATTCTGAAATCCACCATCAAATATTTTTGCCGGGTTGCTAGTAACACAAATTCTCTGGACTGAAACTCTCATCCATCATTTGGTGGGTTCTTCCATCATTTGACTTACATTTGCATTGCATCGACTCATATATTTCCAAGAAGAAGTGAAGAAGGGACGTCGACGTGCAGGAACGACCTTGCCTTATTTGCTGAATAAGAGGTCGATTTCTCGTCCACCCTTTTTTTTTTTTTAGTTTTGCTTGAAATCGCTTATTTCCTTGGACTTTTCCCTCCATTAACAATGGGCATGGTAGATGAAGATGAATTTTTAATTCTTCAGAAATTGCAGGAGATTCATGAGAGGAAGGTTATTGCTTTGGAAGAATCTCACAGTCGACTTCATGTAGAAGTCACTGCATTGCAAAATATCATTTCACAATTGCAGACTAAGAATCAACGACTAAGCACTGAATTGGAGACAACCCATACCCAGCTGGAAGATGAGGCAACCCTCTTTCAAACAAGCTTTCTGCAGCAGTTTGATGAGAAATATAGGAAAATTTGTGATCTATAATAGACAATGGAGACCATTTTCCAAGATCTTGTGGATGATTTTGGCGACAAAACCAATATTGTCGATGATATTGTGAAGGAGGTGAAATCCCTTTCTCATGAAAATGTTTCCTTGAAGATAGAGAATGCAGAACTGAAAAATCAGTTGAAGTATGTAGAAGACATGTTTCAGACTGTTGTGACTAAACACTCCAGGAGGGTTGCTGCCATGGGGAACACTACGACAAGCTTTTTCCATACTCTTGAAGACGAATTTGAGGAGAAGTCTGACCTTCTTGAAGACTTGGAGGAAGAAGTGAAAGCTCTTTCTCATCCAATATCGAGCCCATATATTAATTAGCTAATGGAAGCAAATTCCCAGTTGACTTGTGAGGTTGACCACTTGTAGGCCTACATTGATGAGCTTCATGAATAAGTTACTGCTCTTCAAGAAGATAACAATCGACTATTTGAAAAATATCAAGCATTGAAGGAAGATTATGATGCCATATTGTTGCAACTAACCGAGAAGGATGAGACACTTTAGAGCTTGCAGGACTGCAAACAAAACCTTGAAGAACAAGTTTGACAACTACAAATTGTTGAACATAATGCTGAGACAATTGTTGAAAATAAGATTGTTGTTGTTGAGCTGTCAAGCTCACCCAATTATTCTCCACCCTCCAATGCTCCTTGAAAGACAAATGTTGTTGATCTATGTTTTAAAACTAATGATTGTGTTGTTTCTCCTAGCTTTGAAAAACACACTACATGTATAGGGTCTCGACTTTTGAACAAGATGACATATATCGAAGGAGGACTTGGGAAGAATGGACAAGGTATTGTTGCTCCTATTGTGACTGAGATGATCACACCAAGAACCGGTCTTGGATATGTTGTTGTTGTTGCTTCCTTAACTACACCTGCCCTTGCTACGAACAAGGAAGTTTTGTTCGTTGTAGGTGGAGTTTGGATTGATTTTCTAGAAGAGAAATGTACTGAACCAATTGATGAAGTGGATGTTCCTAACATGCCAAAAAATCATATTTTTGTAGTTGATGACATTGTTGTTGATATACACAGTTGTTCTACTCTTGAGAGTACAGTAGAACCTAAGCCTATATCTCTTGATCAAGCAACACATAACTCTGTGCCTTATTATCATCCTCGCCATCGAAGACATGGCAGTCATGCTTTCAGATACTTGCAGAAGAGATGTGAAAGAAAAAATTGTGGACCAATACCAACTACCAAGATAGACTATGGTTGGATTGATGAGTGGTCATGGGTGCATCTGTCCAAATGTTTGAAGAGTTACTATCGTTGTGTTTCATCAAATATATGGACGTACTTTGCTCCTCTTCATTACTGATGCTTTGTAGTGGTTGACCAGAGGAACCCGACTTGATAGTCAACTGGTGCTCGACTGGGATCTTGGTCAACTGAGATTTGACTCGACTTGACAGTCGACTAGAGATATTTTCAATTGTATATTTTTTGAATCGTTATTGTCCGTCGAATATTGTTTCAACAAAGATCCATCAATGATGATTTGGTCCCTCACCTATGTTTAAGAGGGGGAAGAATTGAAGTTGTTGATGTGTAAACCCAATTGATTTGATTGGATTTGTTGAGACCGCCCGAACCATGTTCGACTGTGTTGTTGGGAGTTGTCCTTCTACTTATTGTACCCGATGCAGAGATTGTTAGGATACAAAGAATGTCTATATTGGAAAAGACTATTGGATTGACAAAGACTGATTATATTGGTGCATTTTTGTCTAGTCGACTGATCAAGTGGCTGGTGTTGTCTTGTTGTCTAGTTGACAGACCAACTAGGACCATGTTTGGACAAAAATTTTGCAACTAGTTTGTAATGGATGATTGCTCTTTTGGCCTTGATCCATGTTCATGGTGATCAGACTTCCTCAAGAGTGTTTCTATACCATCCTGTGATTAGATTTTGCAGTCAGAACAAATTCAGGGGGGAATGCTGCGAACTTTGTTTTCCTCCAAGCTGAGTTTACAAGGGCATGTTGGAACACACAGTTTCATCATAAACCTCACCTTCTCGGTTGTGTGGGTCGACCAAGTCTTTGGGTCAACGACCAACTAAATTTGTGGTTGACCATGTCCACTTAAGGATCCCAAATCCGTGTTTCATGGATAGGTGCAACCAACTTTAGTTGAGGTTATTGTTTTGGTCCATGACGATTTTTTTTTTATAGACGATCCTTGTGATTGGTCTATTATCATCTTAGATCGCAATTGATCTCGAGAGATATGATCTCGCTCTCATTGAGTGACTCGTGCTTTAGTGCTACGGTGTCTCTAGACACCACCTCTAATATCGGATTTGTTCTTCTCTATGTTCAATCCCTATTCCAACAAGTTGCCCACACTGTGTGGATATTGCCATAACGTAGATCATGTCATAAAGGATTTCCTAGAGTTATTGGCAAATGGGAAGAAAAAAAGGGGCATTGCAACATGGTGACTACTGAGTTGTGCGAAGAACATAAGCTAAAAAAAGAAGTTGATGTACAGGTAGTAACTCGAAGAGGGATCCTTACAAGAGTTGACCTACAAAAAGTGTTGAAATATTGTAACTTCAAAGAATATTCTAATTATATTTGAGTTATTATTTTATAGATCAAATCCCCTTTTGTGGATTGATCATGTCGGGTCTTGTATAAGACCAAATACCCTTTTGTGGATTGGTCAAACCATATTTATATGGTGGTATCTGAGAAGTCGACCCTTAGTGTTTATAAAGTGGTTTTAACCACTCCTAGAAGAAGTTGGCCCTATTAAGTGAATAAACATAACCCTAGTGCCTCCTCAACTAGTATTTATATGCGAGGATGGTGCCTCACTTATACACACTCATACTCACTCATCTAGTGTGCATATCTGGAAGGCAGTTGCAGTTGCAGGAGGAAGGAGAAGAGAGGCGCAAGCTCAATCTTGGTTTATTCTTGGTGTTTTGATCTTAGTCTTGGCATTGTATTGCCAATCTATTATTGAGGAAGTTTTGTTGGGTTTTCTCCTCCATGAGGGTTTCCTAGGATAAAATGTTGTGTACCTTGTGATTGTGTTTCTTTCAGTGATTCTCTTTATGTTGTTGTTTTAGAAATACATTGAATGATAATGTAATTTGGAAATAACCTAATGATAGCATTAAACTTAACATGGTATCAGAGCTTGACTGAATAGAGCACCTTTCACTGGGTATCTAAAAATGTCACTGTTGTCATACAAGGAAATTAGGGCCTTTTGCTGAAGATGATTTTTTTACCAAAAACTATCTTGGAAAGTGCGCCTTGCCCTAGTTCATTTTTTGGCATCTTGAGAGAAATTTTTCAGTGGCCAGATTCTCCGGAAAGTCAAACCCTAGTTTTGGCTGGTACCAGAAAACTAGGAAACCTGAACCAGTACCAGAAGTAAAACAAGGTCAAGTTTCAAGGGGTAAAACTTGGAATTTTCTGAAACAGTCAGCTCCAGCCAACTCATCTCCTTGTAAGTTCAGATTCATTTTCTAAACAATTTCATTTTTTGGTCATTTTCCTAGTTCGAGGTCAAGATGCCTGCAAGCATCAAGCTTGTTGACAAGTTAGAAGGTGTGGAAAATTTCCATGCCTGGAAGTACAAAATTTGACTCATTCTTGAAGAGAATTACCTTGCAAATTTCACAAAATAAAATATACCGAAACCTGAAGAAGAAGAAGCCAAGGAGAAGTACAAAAAGGATACGATTAGGGATAAAAGAATAAGTGCATATTCCATTAAAGACCACTTGATTCCTCAAGTGTCTTCTAATAATACTCCAAAATATATGTTTGATGCCCTAACTAGAATGTATGAAGGAAATAACATCAACCAGAAGATGAAATTGAGAACCCAACTCAAGAATACAAAGATGCATAAAGGAGAAAAAATTCAAGACTATTTCTCTAGGGTTTCTCAATTCAAAGAATAGTTAGAGACAATTGGAGACAACTTATATGAAGACGAACTTATAATGACAACTCTTAATGGTCTCACAAGTCCTTGGGATGCTTTCAT
>JZKD02S1060093.1:14939-33219 GCA_000966675.3 Picea glauca | reverse complement strand
GCCACCGCATTCATGGAGACAGTTCAAAAGCTACATGGCAGCCCAAAGATTATTGTAAGTGACAAAGATCCCATCTTCACTGGACATTTTTGGACATAATTTTTTTCTTGTTTGGGTACTCTTGGTTGATACTTCGTTAGAGTTGGTTGATGCTACTTTGTATAGACAGATTATTGGTTCGTTGATGTATCTGACGAATACCAGGCCAGATATATGCTTTGCTGTGAACACCTTGATTCAATATCCGGTGGATCCGAGACATGTTCACCTTATAGATGCAAAGCATGTGATGAGATACCTCAAGGGTATGCTGGATTATGGTCTCTGTTATACTGGAGATCACGACTTCAAAATGTATGGTTATACTGATTTAGATTAGGCTGGAAGTGCTTCCTACAGGAAGAGCACTTTAGGATGTTGTTTTAGTTTGGGGTCAACCATGACTTCATGGCAAAGCATGAAACAATCCAATATTTCTATCAGCATGGAAAAAGCATAGTACATTGTACCATGTTCCACCCATTGTGAAGCCATATGGCTTTGGAAGTTGTTGACAGGTATGTTCCATCTAGATATGGAAGCCACCGTGATTCTATGTGATAACCAGAGTTGTATAAAGATGACGAAGAACTTGGTGTTCCATGATAAGTCAAAGTACATAGAGATCTGGTATCACTGCATTCGTGATATGGTGTAGAGGGGAGCTATAAACCTCCAATATGTTGGCACAAATGAGCAAGTTGCAGATGTGTTGACCAATCCTTCGTCTCATGTGAATTTTGAGTACTTCTGAGACAAGCTTGGTGTTGTCCGAAAGGACCTCCCTCGAAAGAGGGAGTGATGTTGATGATACTATGGTGTCCTGACCAACAACGGGTAGCTCCGTTAGGATTTTATATCCCAGGGGATTGATAATCTTTGGACACATCCTAAAGGTCCGGTAAGGACAGTCTATTAGAGTACTTGTGCATGTATATGCCAACTGTGGTCAGCAATGGTAGCTCCATTAGAATTTTATATCCTAGGGAATCTTATGATTCCTAGGCAAATCTTGAAGGTCTGGCAAGGAAGGTCTCTCAGAGTACCACGTGGTAGATTGTTAGGATTTTATATCCTATGAAATCTTATGATTCTTGGGAAGATCCCGAAGGTACAGTAAGGACGGTCTGTCATAGTACCACAAAATGTTGTTGTTGCACCTACCTCATTCTGTTTCCATATGTTGATGATGTTTCAACCTCGTGTTGTTGATGATGTTGTTCCAGCCTCGTGTTGTTTATGATGTTTTTTCAGCCTCGTGTTGTTGATGATGTTGTTTCAGCCTCGTGTTATTGATGATGTTGTTTCAACCTCATGTTGTTGATGATGCTGTACCACCTTTGTGCTGTTGGCGATTATGTTGTTCTAACTTCATGCTATTGATGTTGATGTTTCAGCTTCATGTCAATGATGATGATGACGACGTTACTCTAGCTTCATGTTGTGAACGATGATGATATCGATGATGAGAAAAACTTTTGATGATTTGTAGATGTGCCAATCAATGTTCCAGATGATGATGATGATGTTGCCCCCTCTTTCTCTTGATGATGTTGTATTGGGTCATGTCAGTAGAATACCCTTCTTGTTAAGGGGGAGTGTTGAAATATTGTAACTTCAGAGAATATTCTAATTATATTTGAGTTATTATTTTATAGATCAAATCCCCTTTTGTGGATTGATCATGTCGGGTCTTGTATAAGACCAAATCCCCTTTTGTGGATTGTTCAAACCATATTTATATGGTGGTATTTGAGAAGTCAGACCATAGTTTTTATAAAGTGGTTTTAACCACTCCTAGAAGAAGTCAGCCCTACTAAGTGAATAGACATAACCCTAGCGCCTCCTCAACTAGTATTTATATGTGAGGATGGAGCCTCACTTATACACACTCACACTCACTCATCTAGTGCACATATCTTGAAGGCAGTTGCAGTTGCAGAAGGAAGGAGAAGAGAGGCGCATGCTCAGTCTTGGTTTATTCTTGGTGTTTTGATCTTAGTCTTGGAATTGTATTGGAAATCTATTATTAAGGAGGTTTTTCTAGGTTTTCTCCCCCATGAGGGTTTCCTAGGATAAAATTTTGCGTACCTTGTGATTGTGTTTCTTTCAGTGATCCTATTTATGTTGTTGTTTTAGAAATGCATTGAATGCTCATGTAATTTGGAAATAACCTAATGACAACATTAAACTTAACATGAAGGAGAATGCTCAGGACAACATTTAGAAGGGATAATCAAGAAAGCAACATAGACACTTCCTAAGTTTGACACCGCACAACAAATCAATTCATGTGAGTCGTTTAAAAGGAAATGGATGAGATGCCCACGCACAAAGATTTGTGATGCATGGATGAGATATATGCACGTGAAGAGTTGTGACTCATGGATGAGATACATGTGCATGAAGAGTTGCAATGCACGACACACTACTTATCTAGAGACAAATTCAAAGGATCAAGTAAGCAAATTTTTGCGTTGTTGTGTTAAGGTATTGGATGATCCTATAGTTACCGAGAAATTGACCCACATGCCGATGAGATGTACGAAGAAAGGGGAAGACGAAGCTATTATTTCTTCCCCACTACCATAAAGGGACATGTTCCATATCAGTAGAGGGAAGCACATGGGAAAACAATTCAAGATCATAGTTGAGGTAAGAAGCTATGAGATGGAAGGTGTTATGTTGGACTTGGGGCTGATGTGAACATTTTGCCAAAGAAGTCGAGAGTTGATGGGTAAACCAAAGCTAGTGTGGTCCCCCATTCAACTCAGGCTGGAAAATCAATAAAAAAATTATCCAATTGAGAGATTGGAGAAAGTTTAAGTTAACATTGATGGGGTAAAGACTAAGGCAAACTTTGAAGTAATTGAGATTATGGATGACGTAGACCCCTACCCAACTTTGCCTGGCATTGACTGGGAATTTGATAGCAATGTCATACTGAATTTGAAGTTGTGGTAGATGTCCTTTGGCATGGACACTCTACGAGTCATTGTTGCACTGGATCTGAACCAAGGAGATAGATACAACGAGCCTGTAGATGAGGATGCACAAAGCTCAATAATTGAGAACATATATAACATTACAGTATGCAGGGAAGACTATGTGAATCCGAAAATCAATGATGAACTGAGTTAGAGAAGTGTCCACTCCTATGACATAGATTCAAAGGATCCGATGACTAGATGGTAGAATAATTTATATGAAACAAAAACTAGAAGACGATTCTGAATCACCAAATCAGTGCGTTGGGTTGGAAAGGAGTTGCCCGACTTGCTAAGGTTTGATGGAACAAGCCCGGTGAAGATATTTTTAGAACAAATGGAGATCAATGTGTCAGAGACCTAGAGGATCCAAGCTATGGATGTAGTGGTAAAAGGAACACCTACGCGCTGGTGGGTGACAAACAATGCAGAGTTACAAGAATGGAAATAGGTGGTGGAATGCATTAAAGTGCGGTTGGATCCCATGACAAACTTTGAACTAATGAGCCGGTACAAGGGTATCAAGAATCCTCATGAACATATTTTTTTCTATGAGCGACATTGGATAGCCAAGAAGGCTCCTAGCGCACAATAGGTCCATAGGTTTGTCCATACCATGGATATGGTACCTAGAAGATGGTACATCTAGGAGGAGACGAGAAGAAAAATAGGGGATTGGGAGAAAGTGAGCAGTAAATTCTATGCAACCTTGAAGTTTACATTGCAAGCCCTTACACAGAGGGAGATTTTGTTAAGAATAAAGGATTTCATCTTCCATCGGTAGCCCAAAGACACTGTGCATAAATTTGTTTACGCATACCATAAGCCGATGGAAAAAATGAAGCAACCAATATACTATTGGAAGGTCGATAGTGACAACATGCAAGAAGAGGACCCTCAGGGATTATATATCAATGAAACCGAGGGTGAGTGCGTAGTTCAAGGAAAGGTCTCCAATAACACTTAGTTGGACTATATGTAGCCATTGAAAACAAATAAACACAATATAGGGATAAAAGAAGCACCTAAGATGGCCATAATTGGTGATTACTAGGATCAACAAATAGTGACACAAGTGGCAGACTTGTTGAAAGAATACGAAGGCTTGTTTCCAAGGAGTTTTTCGGAGATGAAGGGGATTGCAGGATCCCTCAAAGAGATGAAGATTTAGTTGAAGCCAAATTCTAAGCCGAAGTAGAAAGAAAAAGTGCACAAAGAGTTGGATTGAATGCTAGAGGTAGGGATCATTGTCCCCGTGGAGGAGTGGTATTGGATTATCCCAATGGTGTTGCGACCAAAGAAGATAAGCGATTTAAGAATTTGTGTAGACCTACACAACTTAAATGCAACATGCGTACATGGTCCCTTTCCAACACCATTTACAAACTAAATATTGGAGAACGTGGTTGGGCGTGAAACTCACTCATTCACAGATGGATTTTCCTTCTATCACCAAGTGTGGATCACGAAAGAAGACAGAGCCATGACGATGTTTGTGACAAAATGGGGCTCATTTGTGTACACTGTAATGCCATTTGGTTTGAAGAATGCACCTGCAATGTTTTCTAGAATTTTCATCGTAGCCTTTAAGGACTTCATGCATAAGTTTCGAGAGGTATACTTAGATGATTGGATAGTGTTCAACCTACTCAAGGAGCACATGCAAGTGCTAGAGTTGATGTTGGATAGATGTAGGCAGTTACGGATTGCAATGATTGTGGACATGTTAACCCCAGCCTTTGTAAGAGATTTGGACGCAACCTTGGGACACACAGGATATTATAGACAATCCATATGGATTTATGTAAAGGTTGTTGCATCGTTGGAGAAGCTACTACACAAAAATACCAAGTATGTATGGACACATGAATACGGGGAGGCATTGGAGACATTGATAGAAAGATTAGTGATTGTGTCGATCTTGATATTTCTAGATTGGAACAAGATATTCCACGTGCATGTGGACACATCCTCAATTGTTCTTGGTGCAGTGCTTACACAACTCAAAGAAGAAAACATTGACCATTCATTCTATTTTGCTAGCAGGAAGCTATCAGATTCTGAGAATAGTTATACAACCACAGAGCATGAAGGATTGGAAATGGTCTATCCCCTACATAAATTTTGACACTACTTACTCAACACTCCCTTCAAGCTCTTCACTAACCATTCAATGCTCAAGTACTTGGTCAATAAGCCAGTGTTGGGTGGGAGGATATGTCGATGGTTACTGCTCTTCCAAGAAGTTGAGTTTGAAGTGGTAGTGAAACTTGGAAAACACCATGTGGGTCTTGATAATATCTCAAGGATAAAGTTAGGGGAGGCTGGAGGTAGTTTGGATGATGAGTTACCTGACAGACAACTCTTCAGAGTGGAGGAAATGCCATATCAACTTGCAAAAAATGCAACATACCTCACAAAATGTCAGACACTAGAAGGTTATAAACTGACACAATGTGGGCAACTGGTAATCCAAAGCATCGACTGTGAGTTGATTGTAGGATAGTTATACAAACTCGGTGCAAATGATATTATATGGAGATGCATGTCGGAACATGAATGCGACATGTTGCTCTATGAGGCACATGACGATATTACAGGTGGATAGAATGAAGGAAAGATGACTACGCAGAAAGTGTTGTGTTGATATTATGGTGGCATCATTATTTGAAGAAACAAAGGAGTATTACATGCACTGGGACAATTACTAAAGGATCGAGAAGTCCTAAAAAAGAGATGAACTGTTGCTTTTCCCGATCACTGTGCTAGAGCCATTCAAGAAGTGGGAAATTTACTTTGTAGGGCTGAACAATTCCTCGGTGCGTAAAACTAGTGTAAGGTATATTATCACTGCGAAAAATACTCGACCCATTGGGTAGAGGTCACGCCAGTAAAGGATTGTACTACAAAGATGACCATGCACTTAATTTTTTAAAATATTATCATTAGGTTTGGATGCTTGAAGATATTGATGAGTGATCAGGGTGTGCACTTCATGAATGACACCATTCACATGATAACTTAGGAGTTCATGATCCATAATCAGAAGAGAACACCATATCAACCATAGGCCAATGGCACTATCAAAGCATTCAATAAAATATTAGAGGATGCACTTACCATGATTTGCAATGTACAACATAACGATCGAGATTAAAGGATTCTTACAGTATTATAGACATACAAGATGACCTCTAAACGATTAATTAATCATACTCCATTCATGTTGGCATATGGAAAAGAAGCAGTGATGCCATTGGAAATATGCTACCAAGTCTTATAATCGTAGTCACGACATAGACGTCAGATGACCAAGCACTGTAAATGTGGTTGGATGAGTTATTGGAATTGGAAGAAGACCGATTAATCGTGGGACACAACCAAATGGTCAAAAAACATAGACAAAAGGCAACATCTAGTGAAGGATTATACAACCAGGATCTTTGGTATTACTATATGGCAATACATTCTCGAAACACCTCGGTAAGATGCACATGCACTGGTTAGGACCCTTCAGCCTAGTGTACATAAATGAGGTTGGGGAAACAAATTTAGCAATGTTTGCTAGTTAACCTCTCAAAGGATTGATAAATGGGAGTCGAATGAAGGCGTATTATGGCCCATAGGGGTCAAATGTGCCATGAATTGAGAAAGTTTTAGAGTTAGTGCAGAGTAGGAGTTAGGTAGGTAGAAGTAAAGGCAGGTATAACTATGTAATTATTAATAGGATAAGACATATCTAGGGAATTTGCGAGACATGATGGGTCCATTCCCGCACATATTTAGAATATTCAGAGAACTTTATGGGTTAAATGTAAAAGTAAAAGAGAAAGGATAGGACATCTGGAGGACAATGGGCCAACAAGGTCTATGGGAAAACATAGTGGTGATGCAATAGGCAATTGGGCTTAGACAGGTCGCAACAACACGGTGGGTGAGAACAATTATGGAAACATGTCCCAAAGGGTTCATTGGCAGTACAATACGGTTAAGGCCACAATAAATCAAGACAACATAGGAAATGGGAATGATCATAACAACAGGTGCAACCAATGTACAATCATCATGACAGGATTGGAAACCAACTCACAACTGGGTACGTGGACACGTGGTAGAAATGACCTAGACGACTATTTATGCTTACCATTTCCCTGCAACTATTCACTTTTGTTAAGTATTAAACCACTACATCCAAAGATCTAAGAGAGCAGGGTGCAGTTCGAGCCAAGCCAAAGAGACGAACTCTCTTCTTACCCACCTTTGGGCATGAATGCCACCATTGGTCGATCCAATGACAAATCAAATAAGACCTAGTAGCAGCAGAGAATAATCTCAATCAAGGATTCCCTAGAATGATGGCTACTTCCAACAAGCGAGAGGAACATACTCAAATACATGCAACAAAGGAAGCCCAAAGACCAATGATTGAACTCCCAAGAGAGTTACACATACACAAACGTCCCTTGGGCAGGGGACCTAGCCTATAGTTTATTGACTACAAAATTCTTGGCTACAACACAGTTCCCTAAACTACACTTTGAAGCTTATGCCAAGGTCACCCTAGGGCCCAAGGGGCGAGATCAAGTGATCCCCACATAATGGACCAACCCCATTTTTTAATTCAACTGTCTGACACTACCGGATGCCCCTCATATCATGTACAACTACCCTGGTGTTCACCAACTTATTGTAGCCTGCAAGAGATAGGAAGAAGATGAAGGACACACACGATGGAAATATCACCCTAGTTAGCAACCTGAAGGTCACTTAGGTGATAGCATTGAGTCCCAGATGAAGGAATTGGACTGAATGACATAGGAGGTTTTGGACTACATGCTAAATGGAAAAGATCCCAAGATGGTCCAAACCAAGGTCGACGATTGAGAGGTCGATATCCCCGACAACTGAAGGAATAATTCACAGTTAGACTCTGGGGGTTGTCGACACGTTCAAGGGGCTACAAATTTCTACCACACCAGATGAGAAGGATAGATTTTTCCTAGATAGGGATTGCCAAAATTGTTCCACCAATTCGACTCAAGAGTTCCAGAACTTCATCACTGAGCTAGTAATGGAGGTGGTATCCATAGCCTTCGTTGCACCATAATGCAGTTGGTTGACTCGAGGACAAGCCAACTAATAATGTTGGGGGCCTATTGGCACCCTAAGGTTTTGGAAATATCACGTGTGTTCCACAATTTCTACACTGCATGCATGCCAAGAGTTTTGAACCGCACGATACCAAGATTCAGTGCCCGTGCCAACTCGTTTTCTACTACATGTGCCAACCAAGGACTTGTAAAGTTTGTATGCATGCCAAATCCTTGTAGATCTTCTATAATGATTGTAATTGTTTTTGTAACAAACCAACTAGTGATGATTGAGGTTGTGAGTGATCTAGAAAGCTTGTTATGATTGACATGCTTCGATAGAGATAAAAGGAATGCACTTGAATATGTAAGGGTTGTTGGGTTTTTGGTTAACAAATGAATTCATTGTTAGAGAGTGATTGCAATGGTAGATATGTAAGTAGAACATGAGAGAGATAGTAGATCAAGATTTGAGTTTGAAGTCTTTGGTTTAATTTGAACAAGTCTCAGCATAGGTTATGACCCTCCATGTATATGAATGTTTATTTGTGAATAATGAATGAAGTTCAGAGGCCCATTTCCTCTTCTACCATGAGTTCTATTTTGAATGAATGCTTGTTATATATGTTAAGCTGCATGCAACTGGTACACTACTGTCATGAATGAGTAGAATGATGCTATGAATGAATAAGATCTAATGTGTAGCTTGTAGTCAAGTGTTTCTTGTTTGTAATATTCCAACATGTTCTACACAACCATTTAGTCTCTATGATTCTCAGGCACATCTCGGGTGAGACCCTATTCAATCCATGAATATTCAATATGCTGATGTGAATGGGGTATTTGTTGGTGAAGCATTTTGAACCCTAGGTTTTAAACCTCGAACCAACAATTCCATGAATATTGAATATGCCAATGCGAGTGGGGTATTTGTTGGTGAAGCCTTTCGAACCTTGGGTTTGAAACCTCGATCAAACACATATATAATTGAGCATGAGTGGAAATGTTTTTACCACAAAGTAATCATGTGTTTAATCTTGACAGTAATTGAAACAAACATTTCATAATTTTGTGAATGGTTGCCCTAATAGTGGAATTATGGAGGCTACATTACCATACCACATCTAGTAGAAGAATATCAATGGCTTAGACTCTTGATGTCATAATATTAACCTAGCAAATGAATTATTTTATGAGGGAGTGTATGCAGAAAAGGGGAAAGGTTGAGCTTGATTTAGGGAGTGGTCGAGCATAAGACGTCCATGGGGTTGATTGAGTGCTAACATAGGAATCTAGATGAATCTTCACCATTGGGACTCATGGTAGTGGTTTTATTTGGCTTAGTCATGGAAAAATATAGATTTGTTGAGTCTAAGATAGTGTCCTTGTGGGAGAACCCTCCCCTTTTGTTTCATATCCTAGCTCAAGCATGATATCTACAAAATAGACCCATGGTTGGAAGCAAAACCATTCCTACATAGTCAGTTCCCATGTGCACAACTTGACAAAGATAAGTATTCATCTCTATTTCATACTTTCTATGATCTAGTTTGCTTGAATTATGTTTTTGGTATGTGTATGGAGCTGGTGAAACAATATATATTATGTTCATGTAATATGTTATGAGTTTATATTGAAAATTAATGTAGGTATATTGTTCATGCTATCAAGATTAGCTAAATTATTGCCATTTATAATTTTTGGTTTAAATTAAGAATGAGATTCATATTTATGCGTTTAAATTTCACATATAGTGGCATATAAATTATGGTGTATGTATTGTTGGAGTCTCTAGTTTAGTTATAGTTCCCTTTGAGATTGGCATAGAGAAAATTTTGAGATTAGATGAAGTGGCTACCCAAATACTAGTGAGGGATCATGGGTGGGTATGTCATGGAGTGGTATTAGAGCCACATTTAAACATCGTGGCAATTATGAGTGGAAAATTTATGACACAAATGTGCTCAAAATTAATTATACATAGAATGGTGTTTACAACCTCAAAGAATTAGAAACACATCAACATTGATGAAAAGAATTGTGAAAACATATAGACTTCGAACAAGTGTAGAGTTCAAAGCCCATGGAGCATAAATCTGTAGCTCATCAGGAGGTCTAGTCATCAAACCCAATGAAGTGAAAAAACATGTAGTGTTTAAAGAAGTTCAACCATCAAACCCAAAGGAAAGCAATTATGCTATGTGAACTTGTAGCTAACATAGAGGTCAAAGGATCAAACCCAACAAAGTACAATTAGGTAAAACAAGAAAAAAATGAAAATTATTCTAAGTACCAAGCATTCACTAATTAACATAAATTGCTTGTTGTTGCAATTAACTTGTTGGGTCAATTAGCGAAGAATTTGAACCATTAAGTAAAAAGTTATAAGTACTATGTTGTCGAGACTTAATCATTAAGAAACTCTTAAGGCATGCGAGAGGTTAGATTTTGAAGAATGGTTTTTGAGAAAGTCACAAAAATTGGCTAGGTATCATGCCTCCCATAAATAACCATCAAATGGTAGATTAGAATATTATTGAGCAAGAATGAGATAGAGATTTCTGATGACAATGTTCAAATGTAAGAAAACAAAAAGTGCAAAAATGGTTATGCCAAACTTGGAAATTGGCCCTTGGAAATATCCATCACAAGTTAGTCATTGGGATAATGCATTAGAGAGGACCAATTGGTTAGTCATTGAGGCAACACATCATAAAAGGTCACTTTCTTGGTCATCAGGAAATATGAGAGAGCAAAGTAGGTCTAGATTCTTGATGGAGCTAATATGCAGAAATGAGCCAACTAATAAAGAATCAATCCGTCAATAAGTATTAATCTCTATTTCATAATTTCTATGATTTAATTTGCTTGAATTATGTTTCTTGTATGTGTAATAATATATATTATGTTCATTTACTATGTTATGAGTTTAGATGGAAAACTAATGTAGGTATGTTGTTCACAAGATTGAAATTAGCTAAATTATTACTATTTATAATTTTGGGTTTAAATTAAGAATGAGATTCATATTATGCGTTTAAATTTCACATGCAGTTGCATATAAATTATGTTGTATGGATTATTGGAGTATCTAGTTTAGTTATAGTCCCCTTTGAGATTGGTGTGGAGGAAATTTTGAGATTAGATGAAATAGATACCCAACTACTAGCGAGGGAGCAGGGGTGGGTATGCCATGGAGTGGCATTAGAGCTGCATTTAAACATTGAGGCAATTATGGGTGGAGAATTTATGACACAAATGTGCTCAAAATTAATTGTAGATAGAATGGTGTTTACAACCTCAAAGAAATAGAAACACTCTATTATTGATGAAAAGAATTGGGGAAACCTATAGATTTTAGAGAGGTTTAGAGTTCAAAGTCCATGGAGCATAAATATATAGCTCTCCAAGAGGTCTAGTCATCAAACCCAATGAAGTGAAAAAACTTGTAGTGTTTAAAGAAGTTCAACCATCAAACCCAAGGGAGTGCAATTGTGCTACGTGAACTTGTAGCTAACATAGAGGTCAAAGGATGAAACCCAACAAAGAACAATTAGGTAAAACAAGAAAAAAATGAAAATTATTCTAAGTACCAATAACATAAATTGCTCGTTGTTGCAATTAACATGTAAGGTCGATTAGCAAAGAACATGAACCTTTATGTAAAAATTTATAAGCACAATGCCCTTGGAAATTAATCATTAAGAAACTCTTAAGGCATGAGAGAGGTCAACATTTTGAAGAATGTTTTTTGAGAAAGTCACAAAAATTGGCTAGGTATCGTATCTCCAATAAATAACCATGAAAAGGTAGATTAGAAGATTATTGAGAAAGCATGAGATATGAAAATGTTCCAATATAAGAAAAAAATGTGTAAAAATGGTTGTGTCAAGCTTGGAAATTGGCCCTTGGAAATAGCTACCACAAGTTAGTCATTGTTATGGGACAAAGTCTCATAGGGATATTGTTGAATACACAACAAAATCTCCCTAGGATTAACCTAGTAATCTTAGACAGAAAGGGGCTAGATTTCTTATGGTTCCCCTAGATCTAGATTCAAACACATGGAATAATGATTATTCTAAGGAGTGGTGAAGATTGCATACCTTTCTTTGGAGGTTGTCCTTCATATCTCTTGGCTGTTGCAGTCCTGAAGCTCCAACTCCAAGCTCCACAACCTGCTTCCTGTATACAAAAGACAAACAAAACCTTCTCTACCTCTCTATTTAGGATTAGAATCCTAGATCTAACTTACTTCTAATCATATCTATAAAGGAATGAATAAGATCTAAACATACATCAAATGAACACAAACGATATGGGGGGAAACCAAATGATCTATTGATAGCATAAGATAAATTACATCAAACATACCTTAAATGTTGATGCATGCTCCCTTGACCTCCTTGCTCCTTGCTCCTCCCTTATCTTCTTGGTCAAGCTAGGTTCACTGACTTTTGGTTGTGATGGATGGAACAAGTACCTCTACAATTGGACAACATGACAATGCTTCTGAATTCTTGCTCCTCTTTTCCCAAGGCTTGCCTTTGTTATATAGCTCTTTGGAGGAGGCTTTGGAGAGGCTTCTAGATCTTCTAGAGACCACTGGATACTCAAATGATGTGAGTTCCTAGGCCTTTTCCATGAAGATCCAACTCATCCCTCACCTGTCTCCTAGTAACTCCTTGATTCTAGAATTTTTGCAGTGCCTCGCTTGTTGAACCACTAGTGACCAACGAGGGCCTCACTTGTTGTCTACTAGGTGTCCAACGAGGATCTCCAAAAATGGGATAAGCCTTAGGCAAAAGATGTATTTTGGCTTCTATCTTCTTATGGATTCCTCTCTAGCATATAGGGTGGAAATTAATGCTATATCAGTCATTAGGACAATATATTAGAGAGGACCAATTGGTTAGTCATTGAGACAACACAACGCAAAAGGTCACTTTTTTGGTCATAAAAAAATATGAGAGAGCAGAGTAGGACTATATTCTTGATGGAAGAGTTTTGATGAAGCTAATATGGAAAAAATAATGCAAGGAATAGAAGAATCAACCCATCAAAAAAGGTTATTAGAAGAGGATAATGCATAAATCATCATAAAAAACAATGCAACAAGAGGCAAAGATAGTCTCTAATGGAAGGGTTTTTAATGATGATTTGATCGAGAAAGATAAGAAAGGAATTCAAAAAATCATTTAAGACAAATCATAAGACATTATAATCATCAAGATAGTCTTTTGGAAAGTCATTATAAGGAGTTAGTCATTTATTCGCCCATAAACATGATAAGTAGGTGATAACCTAAATTTCTAATGGAAAAAAATTGTAATAGAAGAACTAGTCATTGGGATAGTGTCATTGAGAGTCAATCATGAAGAGCATCATTAGTGCATGCCAATCATTCCACCATTGGGGAAATGGGGCAACATCAAGCACTATTATTTCCTGATGGGAAGGTTCTAAGGAAGCATCCAATGAGGGACAAATTATGAAAAGTATGCTATCGGGGAATCACAAAGGTTGAAGGACTAGGAAACATTTTGATGAAGGCACTAGTCATCAAGACAACCATCAAGAATATATCATTGAAGAAATCTAAGTTCAAGTTGCAACCTAGAGTTTTGAATAAAGAAACCCAATAACAAAGAATAAAATTAAAGAACAAATAAAGTATCGTCATCGAAGTTTTCTAATTTTTCATAACTTTGGCATACAAATTCATGGTGATGTGAAGATTGGGATGAAGGTATGTGTTAGGAATTTCTAACAAAAAGTCTCGTGGACACTTTTAGAGATTTAACCTAAACTTGTCAAGAAAGGGAAGTTTTTATTTTGAATAGATCATCATTGTAAGATAGGCATGTAACTTAGATCAAGCCAAAAAATTCAATGTGGAGTGTTAGTATAGAGAAGCAAAAACCCATAAACCAATTTGGGTTAATTTAGGGGAATTTGCAAGAATTTGGCAATTTGGTGCAAAGATAATTATTGAAACTCTTCATTGAGATGGTATTCCAAGGAAAATTCATCCAAGATCGAACAATTGGAATTTTTTTCCTAGTGGAGATTGTTTCTCCTTAGCAATCTAAATGATTTCTTTGTAGTGAGACTTTTTTATATTGTTACCATTTATTAGATAGAAAGTTGCATCCATGATAGTGCAAAGTGAAAAAGTGATAAGTTGTAATTTTGTAAAAGGCACAATAGTTACTAGGGCAGTGTATGGATATACTAAAGATTGTGAAGTACTTAGAATCCAACATTGAAGAAGCACACAATATAATGTTTCATCTTGTTCCCTTATGATTGTTCTCCACAAGTGGCATAAGTTGGCCACAAACATGAATTCACAACAAAAAGGGATACATAATATATAAGTAAGCATAGAAAACGTACAACATTATCTGGCCACTAATGAGGGGTAGCAACTCGAAACATGCAATATTTCTACGATGTATTATTTAAAAAAGGGTCTTGCATTGGGTGGATACAACAACTGTAACTTAAGATGATTTCTTAGGCCCTTTGCAGTTGGCATACAAAACATACAACACTGTCTTGCCACTGATGAGGGGTAGCGCCCCAAAACAGGTGTGAGTTCTGTGATGTATTATTTAAAAAGGGGTCCTACACTGGGTGGCTACAACAACCGTAACTTAGATGATTTCTTAGGCCCTTTGCAGTTGCCATACAAAATGTACAACATTGTCTGGGCACTGATGAGGGGTAGCACCCCGAAAAAGGCATGAGTTGTGCGATGTATTATTTAAAAAGGGATTCTACACTGGGTGGTTCTATCATATGTAACTTAATATGATTTCTTAGGCCCTTTGCCATTGGCATACATAACATACAACATTGTTTGACCACTGATGAGGAGTAGCACCCATAATAACCATTATTTCTGTGATGTATTATTTAAAAAAGGGTCCTGCACTGGGTGGCTACAACAACTATAACTTAAGATGAGTTCTTAGGCCCTTTGCAGTTGGAATGTAGAATGTACAACATTGTTTGGCCACTGATGAGGGGTAGCGCCCTAAAATAAGCATGAGTTCTGTGATGCATTATTTAAAAATGGTCTTGCACTAGGTGGATACAACAACCGTAACTTAAGATGATTTCTTAGGCCCTTTGCAATCGTCATAGAGAATGTACACCACTGTTGGAATATGTGGTTGTCCTAGAATCCTTTTGGATCCTTTCTACCCTGTGTGCTCTTACTTTTCTCATCTATGCACTGTTGTTCCTTGATCTGAACATTTTGCATCCAAGTTCCACTTGGCCATCTTGTAATTCCAACCAATTATGTCCTATTAGCAACTGTCTCCACTTGGGCAATCATGTCCCAACTTTACCTTGTCGGAACCTTCCAATAGATTGTAATGATGTACTTTATATCATTCCATCTCCTTGATGTTGAGGTATCCTCCAACCAACTTAAACATTCTCATTATGGCATTGGACACTTCTCTTCCCTCATTAAGTAATCCCTGTGAAGTTCAAGCTCCCAATGGAATGTTGAATTTCCTCATTGGAAATTTAAAGTGTTGAAACTTCCTTATTCCATCCTCTGAGTTCTTTGTACTTGTACCTTGCTTCAATTGTGCACTCTGATACCAAATTGGATTTTTTTTGCTTTGAAATTTTTTAGACAAAAGTTACTAGTTCATGGCTTGCAACCTTTTCTAGGAATTCCTATGCTTGCACACAGAGATGACTCATCCATCCCATAAGTCATACATCACCTCATGAGATCCATGTTGATTTGTCTTTGCAATTCATTTATACTTTGTAGTAGTTGAATATTAATTTGGCTTCACTCTTCTTGAGCCCTCATCAACCTTTCATTACCCGTTTTGTAATTTTGCATTTCCCTTTGTAAGCTCTCCATTGTCTCAATCAAATTTACAATCTCCACCTTGCTTCTATGTCCACTGGACCCTGGAATTATATTCTGCAATAGACCCACACAATATTCATTTATGACATCTGATATTCTTGTTAACGATCCCTTGAAACAACACTCTTTTTTAGTGTTCCCCCGCTTATCAACAATACCCTGTTACTAAAACTCACTCCTTTTCCATTGCTAGGTTGTTACTCTCCCAAGTGTGCCTTCATATAATTACATAGGAACTATCATGAGTATCTGCACTCTTCCTTAACCAATATTCACCTTTGGCATATACCTCTATTATCTGGAATGTTTTTCCAAAAGTAAAATTGTTTTGGAAATCTTTCATATTCACCAATTGCACTATTCGCTAAGCTAAATGTCATTTCTTTTGCAACTAAGGAAGCTACAATATGATTTATTTGAGAACTTAAACCTTATGTCATGATTTCTTCTAGATTACCTTTCCAATGGTATCATGCTTTAATACGATTTCCGAGTTGAAATTTATGGATTTCTGAAATCAATAGTTTCTCCCCTTTTGCACTTGTTTCATTGGTACAATTAGTCTTAGAGACTAACTTCTAATACTCACATGAAGAAATTTGTTGAGAACTAGAAAAATGTTTATATCAGATGTTGATAGTATTCTTGATTATGAATACATGACATTTTTCAGATTCAGGATCTGATACTCCATTCAAATTTTGCATTGATCTCGATTTGCCAAGTTTATCCCTTTTTCATTTTCTCCAGACTTAGGATTTTTTTAGCGAAAACTGTTGTCTCGCAAACTAAGCAGATCTAGAAAAAATCTTCAAGGAAAAGTTTTCTGGATTAATGAGGAGGTAAAATATTGAGTAATTTTTATTTTTTTTTTGTATTTGTGATATGGGGTTCCTTTTCCTCTGAAGATCTCAAAAATCTCAAAAAAGTGGCTCGAAATAATGCATTTTTCCCTATTTTGGCACCTCCACTCTAAATCATTTGGAATTTGGCCAAAATCCCAAGTGGTAATCTTTGTGTCTTAGTTTTGGACTCCCTGTAAAAATATCATCTTCATCTAGGTCCCTATCAGCGAGCACCAACCTGTTCTTCAAAAATAACTAATTTGGATTTTCTGGAAAATTTAAGCATAATTACTTGGAGCCCCTCGTTGACACTTTGGTAGGCGGACATACCCTTTAAATTTCATCTAATTCGGGGTTAACCTATTCCTGTTATGGCCAAAACAATTTTTTAGCTTCAAAGTTAAAAAAAAATCTTTGTCCTTTTCTTTCCCTTATCTTCTCTTCTCTTTTTTCTTTTCTTCTTTTGTCCTCTCTTCTCCTATTTTGTTTTATTTTGCATTGTGTCACATGGAAAACATTTCTTCAATGACATTGGGTGTATCACACCCTTTTATTTTCTTGTGCGATATGCCTTTTTGCACCTTGAAAATTTTCCTTCCCCAACATATCCCACCTCCCGAAGAATCTTTATCGCACCTGAAAATTTTCTTTCTCTGCCATTTCACCCTATTTTATTTTCCTTTGGTGTGACAAAGGGATTTTTTTCCCTTCTTTATCGTGCCTAAAAAACATCTTTTCACACGATACTCTCTATACTTAGAAAAATTTTCCTTTCTTTATCACGCAAAAAATATTTTTCCTTGAGCAACATGTTGCTTCTAATTTTTTTCCTTTGGGCGATGCATCGCACCAAAAATTGATCCCTCGTGTGCTAAAGGGTCTTCTTTCCTCCACCATTTCACCATCTTTTTTTTTCCTGTGACAAAGGGAATCTTTTCCCTTCTTTATTGCATCTATACTTTATCTTTTGGGCAACTTATCACACCAAAAATTTAGCTTTTGGTCGATTCATGCATTTTCCCCAAATTTTTCTAAGTCCTTTCTTCCTTCTTCTTTGTTTATTGCCTACATAAATCTTTATTTTGGTGATGTATCACTTCCAAGAACATTTTTTCTCGGGTGATGTTTTTCTCCTAAAAATATTTCTCTTTGGTGATGTTTCATGCCATGAAATTATCTTTCCTTCACGGTTTCCAAATTTCTTTAAGTCTTCAAAAATTCTCTAAGTCTTTCCTTCCTTCATGTAAGATCCTTTCTAACAGAGGCTAAAACTTAATAAATTAATTAATACATATCATTGATATTTATAACTTCTTTTACGGTTCTATATTCAACAAACTAAGAAGCTAACCATTCATGGTTCAACAAATTATAATCAAGCACATGAAATACAAATCATATATAAAAAAAAAA
>JZKD02S1060092.1:36277-47053 GCA_000966675.3 Picea glauca | reverse complement strand
TGATTGCTAAGACTTAAAGACTTTATATCAAAGTACAATAAACAAATTAAACTATTTCTTAGGAAAAAAAAATCTAAAAATAAAGATGATATCCAATAAATGAAAGAGATCTAGGACTGTTGGACTAATTGAATTGATTTTTATTCATCAAATCTGGGAACAATCTTCGACCTGATGTTTCAAAACCTAGAAACAATTTTGATTATTATCTAGTTTCTGATTTGATGCCTAGATACGCTCAACCGATGCCATTAAATATTTAAATGATAACTTCTTTAATTTCTGCTATGTGTCATGGAAATCCTGGATATGGTTTTTCCGGGCACCTATTGATTTCTCTATTCCATCTCGAATCTAGGAAATTAATCACAAGATAATCATCATCCAAATAATCCTCTAATTGTTCTGTAAGCCACACAAGACCTGCCAACAATATACCTTTTTGTATATTTAGAATTAATATCAACAACATTTGGTTCATCTTTAATAGTAGTTCCATACTCCAAATGACCCACTTGGTCTACAATATTCCTAGAATATCATGATAGTAGGGTGCTCTGCCACCTAGAGACTTGTGATATATGCTCCATGATCTATTTAACTTCCATCTAGGTCGTTTCTTTGAAATCAACCAATTAACATATCCTTTAAAATTCTCTTTTATCTAGCTTCTTGTACAAATACTTCGTTTGGAATATTGAATATTTGTTTCCAAGATGTCACCTACAGATTTTCAGGTATAACATAAGGCTTAACATTAGGTGTTATATCAATCTTCCCTTTCTCAACAGTTTTCAATCCTTCATAATATGTTACATTTGCGCAGCATGATCCTCCATTCATGACTCATATAGCTTGACTTGAGAACTAACTTGAAATTTGTATTGAGTTGAAATTTTATATCATTTTGTATCCATTGATGGCACCAACATGCAACGAAATCTCCAAGAAGAATTGGAATTGAGAACTCAGAATCACCAGAAGAAAAGATATCTTGTATGATTGAAATACTTTTTGATATTTGTGATTTTCCTCAAGAAAATAACACTTCTTTTAGAAATCTAAAACTTCACATCATTTAGGGGAACATCCTTTCACCTAGCATGCATTCATTATGAGATGGACAAACACTTCACATTCGACCCTCACACTTGGCATTTGGAAATGATATGGAAGATTGATCTATGCGTTGATCACTGCTTACATTTCCGTGATCTTTTCCCTTGGATTTGGTAATTCCTACATTTTTTAAATTCAATACCAACCACTACAGGTATTCATGTAGTGCTTTTGATTCAATGACACGTTATATTTCTTATGCCAATAACTCATGAGAATTTCTATGTCATTTGTAAATGGAGTGGTAGTTATAATATAAATTAATTATGATAAATGGAATAAACATAGAGTAGAAATGAGAGTGGAATGGTGAGGTGGATGAGTAGGTGAGGTGATATAATTAGTGGGATAGGTAGGTGAGAGAATAAGTGGGTTTTTTTTTTTTTTACTTAAAATATAAAATCAAAACTAACATAATGATTTTATATTAAAAATAAAATTCTACTAAATGAGATTTGGAATTGGAAATGGATGTTTCAAAGAAGTGANATGACTCATATAGCTTGACTTGAGAACTAACTTGAAATTTGTATTGATTTGAAATTTTATATCATTTTGTATCCATTGATGGCACCAACATGCAACGAAATCTCCAAGCAGAATTCGAATTGAGAACTCAGAATCACCAGAAGAAAAGATATCTTGTATGATTGAAATACTTTTTGATATTTGTGATTTTCCTCAAGAAAATAACACTTCTTTTAGCAATCTAAAACTTCACATCATTTAGGAGAACATCCTTTCACCTAGCATGCATTCATTATGAGATGGACAAACACTTCACATTCGACCCTCACACTTGGCATTTGGAAATGATATGGAAGATTGATCTATGCGTTGATCACTGCTTACATTTCCGTGATCTTTTCCCTTGGATTTGGTAATTCCTACATTTTTTAAATTCAATACCAACCACTACAGGTATTCATGTAGTGCTTTTGATTCAATGACACGTTATATTTCTTATGCCAATAACTCATGAGAATTTCTATGTCATTTGTAAATGGAGTGGTAGTTATAATATAAATTAATTATGATAAATGGAATAAACATAGAGTAGAAATGAGAGTGGAATGGTGAGGTGGATGGGTAGGTGAGGTGATATAATTAGTGGGATAGGTAGGTGAGAGAATAAGTGGGTTTTTTTTTCTTTTTTACTTAAAATATAAAATCAAAACTAACATAATGATTTTATATTAAAAATAAAATTCTACTAAATGAGATTTGGAATTGGAAATGGATGTTCCAAAGAAGTGACAGGAGTAGACAAATAAAATAGGCAAGCATATGGAGAAAAATACAACAGTTGTGATGCTACTTTAGTGCATTTCGTTACAGGGTCTCGAACTTCCTGTAGTGCCTTTCAAGGCCACAATTTGACAGTGAAATTATTGATACTAATAGGGAAAGAAAATGCATGGGTATAAAATTTAGTTCCTAGGGATCTAGGGCTGACAATCCATTTCAACAGATCCAATGTTGCTCGGTAAGTAGGCTCAATGACCCTGATTCTTTTCATCGCTTCAAGTTAATCGATGCTTAGCACCTGTTTGTCCATACTCAAGTAGGACACATGGAAAATATACGACATAGATTATCCTTTTTGCTGAAGTATGGTGCAGATCATTCCTCGAAGCTCCTTTTCATCATCTTTGGATTTTTATGAATGGAAACATAGTCATCTTTTATCATCGACAATGAATGGTGGATATTTCTCCTCATCATCATAAAAAAAATTGAAACACATGGGTTAATCTATTCCCAAGTAGAGCACCCATCCTCCATATAACCATGGACTGAGACCAAGTGCTAACTATGTGCTAGATTTAAGGTTCTTAATTCTTCCATAAGACCATGAGCTATGACTGGGGGATACGAAATTCCATCGTCAATAATTTCAATAGGGGAAAATACAATTGGTTAAACTGTCCCGACGATTTAGCATTCCCGACGAAAATTTTGGTCTAGATGACTCTTCATATGACCACAGTTATGACTAGGTGGTTTAGATATCATCATTGACAACTTCACTCGAACATATTTAACCTTTATGGTTGATGATCAAGGTATTCATTGACCAAACCTTCCAATGGATCGATGGCTCTCGTTGACTTTCATTTTTGTAGTCGTCAGTGTATGTTAATTACAAATTTCACTACAATGTTGTTTCAATGAAGAATGATTGAGATATACTCAAAAATCAGATTAAATCATGACTATATTTAAATTCATTTGGTCCCACACTCAATTTACCTACAAAACAAGTGTTGACAAGTCTCACTTCTCAAGACACGCTGACCTCTTCGTCACCCTGTCCACCTTGATGTCATAAGCCATCATCCTGACATCATTCTCCTTTCTCAAAACATATCATAATATATCCAAGGGTTGAGTAAGACCCTCTGATAGATCTACCTTTTTCATTACACTTTATAATTCTTGTAGGATTTATCATCGTCGTCGGCCTTGGAGTATCAGTGTACATAAAATCTTCCAAGGAATAACCAACCTCTGACGATATAGTCATGCCAGAAGAAACCATAATTCTCTCTCGTAGTTGTTATGATAGATCAATAGTCATCATGAACTCTGAGTTATCCTTCATCACCAGACACCATTTCACTTTGTATGCCTTGAAAAGCGGTCCACATTTGTTCTCTACGCCAAATCAATGGTGTATTTTCTCTGACTCGATAAAATAATTTTCTTTATGGCAGTGGTATAATTTGGGACTTAGCCATTTCCAGGATTCAAAAATTATCCGATCTTCTTCTTGTCAATCATTTCCAGGGAAAAGACTCCAACAACTGGATGCAACACTTTTTTTATCTCTTTCACTTTCATTCACATGGTATACATAAAGAACTTTATTAGGATTTTTCATTGATAAAGAGGCTCATAAACGCATTGGGACATTATTCCTGAGCAATTATATTTAACAAAATAAACACATGACAATGAGCAATTATATTTAACAAAATGAATCACCAACTAGCTGCAAACTAAGGACGTTCCACCTAACGATAGATACTCTTATTCCAAGTTTGAATAGCAGGTCAACCTTGAGCTACAGCTATGAATCCACAAGGATGGTTCCAGGGTTCCACTCATCTTCCCAAACAAGACAAGACTCAATCTCTCACCAGTTTCTCAACACACAACAATCCAAGATAAACCAAATCTCTTATCTAGATCTTGAAAAACCCAAGTGAATGGACTCCCTTCTCTGCCATGTAGTCCCTCATGTTTTCCACCTCCTTCCAGGGCTCTAGTGCATTGAGTCAATAATTTCAATGTTGGTAATATCATGATTCACAACTATGAAAAAAACTTAACACATTCCCATGCATGCATTAATTGATAGATGTAATATACTAGCAAATACTACAACCAACAAACAATGGCTTCCCTCCTTTGCAATTCCCTCACGTGTCCTAACCAAGAACAAGAATTAATGAGAAATAATGAATAAGTGAAAGAGTGAATCAAGAGTGAACATAAATGAAGAGTGTGAACAATGATCAATGTGAAACCCCCAAATAGCCCAAATATGGGTATATATATTTACTCGGAAATCAAGAACCACATGTCCTTCCCCAACAAGCTCATGTAACCACTTCTCTCAATTAAAATTGTTGGATCACTGAGAGGGGGGTTCAATTAGCAATAGAGAAATTTAATCCTTTTTTTCCATATAATGAAAGTGATATATCAATGTAGCATTATCATCCAATATTTACAGAGTAAATAAACAATGAACAAATGAACAAACATAGACATACACAGTACACCAGTGTTTTTACGTGGAAACCCAAAGCGGGAGAAAACCACACAATGATTATTGTTAAATTTATTGAAGAATTACATTCATTGGAAGCACCAACTTCCTTTTTTTTTTCCAACTGCAACTACAAGGAGGCTCCAACCCCCTAGTTTCTCAGGCTAAAACCTGCAGGAAGATCCAACTCCCCAATTCTCTGGCTACAAACAGAAGGAGGATAAAAACCCCTATGTTCTCCAGTGACAACCATAAGGTGGCTACACCCACCTGTTATTGCCCCGTCTAACCACCCTGGAGTAGAAGTAGGAAGATGAAACCATTGTCACACTATCACTGTGAGATATACCACTGTACAAAGATATCAATATGTACCACTAACCTACAACCAACCTATACAACTGCCCTATATTCAATTTGTACTCTAACTAAACATTTATCAATAAAATACAATAGGTACACGACCTGTAGTGATGCAACATGTGTATGTACGCACCCTATTTGTTATAAATCCTGCGTATGTACGCGACCAAAATATTATGCATCTTGTGTATGCCTTCTAAAAACTAGGTTTTTATTTCTTCTGAAAACTTCAGACCCTATGCAACTTATTTCACATTGATCTACAGCATGTCCTTGTATCCAGACTGTAACTTTACCCTGTGCATGCATCCTCATTCATAACCTTTACCCAAAGAATATATATATCTCTCTAGTCATGTGTCATATAGGTGTGTGTAATCATGAACAAGTATAATAACCCTCACATGATCTAGTCATCAAAACCTTTCTCATATTCAGCCTCTCAATATATAAACCACTTCACAAATACAAGCTTTCAACCATGTACCACAAACCCTTATCCATATCCCAAGAAATACAAGATGTGCCCCAATTCTAACAAAATGTATCAATGATAAATATACCAGCACTGTATTTCTATAGATCTGACTTATACAAAAGATCCCATGCAGCCACTAGTATTTCTAGGGAGAATCCTCAAATCTCCATAACCATTTCTCATGCATAGATCAAAATCAAACTATTCATAGAAACAAGACATACCTTTTGAACCAATGGATAGATCTGATGTATCTGAGCACTGTAGACCTTCCTAGAAGCTTGAGCTTAGAATCTAGAACCTCTGCATCTTCATCTTCTCAAGTTTCCATGGCTTTGCCAACATGTACACACCCTAATACACTACTAGCCCACGTACGTACGCACCCTAATAGACTATCAGCCCATGTACGCCTTATTATGTACGCACCCTAATACACTGTTAGCCCGTGCACACCTCAGAAATTAGGGTTTTTTATTATTCATTATAGTTTTGAAACTTTCATCATCAACCCTTCGTACTAACTCAGACTTTCGCAACTTCAGATGTATCAATGAGTACTTGCAATAATCCTTACACAATAAAAGATATTCAATATGTTCAATTGTAATTAAATGAGGGAGCCTTGCCTCTTATTTATACTTTCATGCAGCATCCCACTTTCCTTATTTTTGGGATTTCTCCATTAACTTTATTATTTAAATAATTTATTTTTCAAACACTTTGACTTTTTGGGGAATCTAGATGACTCATGAGGGTCATCCAACCTCACATGGCCATAACTCTCTAACCGTGAGGAGTTATGTGACATTCCACATATAACTAGAAATTGCATGAAATGTACCATCCATCTGAAATAGTCTCACCTACAAATATCCCAAAACTCATACAATTATCCATAAAAAAATGTTGGGTCCAATACTGAAACCATTGTGCTACCAGAATTCACTACCGGACATTCTTCAAGGATTGACATCAATGAAAACCAGCAATTCATACCAAATTTCTATCAACCTAGGCCAACTGTCTAATAATATCCCCCTTTGGCATTGATGGAAACACCAACATTGATGGAAACACTTAGTCTTGATAACATTCATGCTTATACTCCTCATCAATGTTTCTATCTCTCCCCCTTTCAAATGAATGGAAAAGGGTATCTCCCTTTGGGGCTACTCCCCTTGGCTAAACTCTCCTTGGTTCAATCCCCCTGTATACATTCCTATGTTATCTCTCTCCAATCATTTATATCCTGCATATGATAAATCTCTCCCCCTTTGTCAGCAATGGAAAAGGTATTTGTCCATTCGACATTGCTCCCCTTAACTGAACTATCCTTGGGGATACTCCCCCTGACTGAACTCTTCCTGAAAGTGATCCCCCAACATGAATTTTCCTCATTATGGTGCTTCCTTGTGTAGTTATAAGACATATAATATAATCATTCAAAATAATTTATTTTGGAGTAGAAATTACTCTGAGTCTCTGGCGAAAATACTCAATGGCTTCCCTTGGAAGCGCTTTTGTAAAGATGTTTTCCACTTGTTCTTTTGTTACCACATATTCAACTCTGATGTTCTTCTTTGCAACTTGTTCCCATATAAAGTGATACTTTATTGGAATGTGATTCTTCTTGGAGTGCATCATTGGGTTCTTTGAGATACTGATGGCTCTTGTACTATCACAATAGATTGGAATGGGATCATCATACTCAACTTGTTTATCTAAGTAGAATGTTGCTCCACTGGTGCTTCATTGGTCATCAATGAAACCTTCCCAATCTACATCTGTGTAGGTAATAAGTGATATATCCTTTCCTTTTGGATACCATAATCCAAACTCTCATGTTCCTTTGAGATATTTGAAAATCCTATTTACTTCTAAGACATGTGATTCCTTTGGTGCTGCTTGAAATGTTTCCACCTGTCCAACTATCTGCATTACATCTTGTCTAGATGTTGTCATATATAGTAAGCTACCAATCATTGAACTGTATTGTGTCTGGTCTGTAGACTTTGAATCATCATATTTTNATTTACAGAGTAAATAAACAATGAACAAATGAAAAAACATAGACATACACAGTACACCAGTGTTTTTACGTGGAAACCCAAAGCGGGAGAAAACCACACAATGATTATTGTTAAAAGTATTGAAGAATTACATTCATTGGAAGCAACAACTTCCTTTTTTTTCCAACTGCAACTACTAGGAAGCTCCAACCCCCTAGTTTCTCAGGCTAAAACTTGCAAGAAGATCCAACTCCCCAATTCTCTGGCTACAAACAGAAGGAGGATAAAAACCCCTATGTTCTCCAGTGACAACCATAAGGTGGCTACACCCACCTGTTGTTGCCCCGTCTAACCACCCTGGAGTAGAAGTAGGAAGATGAAACCATTGTCACACTATCACTGTGAGATATACCACTGTACAAAGATATCAATATGTACCACTAACCTGCAACCAACCTATACAACTACCCTATATTCAATTTGTACTCTAACTAAACATTTATCAATAAAATACAATAGGTACACGACCTGTAGTGATGCAACATGTGTATGTACACACCCTATTTGTTATAAATCCTGCGTATGTATGCGACCAAAATATTATGCATCTTGTGTATGCCTTCTAAAAACTAGGTTTTTATTTCTTCTGAAAACTTCAGACCCTATGCAACTTATTTCACATTGATCTGCAACATGTCCTTGTATCTAGACTGTAACTTTACCCTGTGCATGCATCCTCATTCATAACCTTTACCCAAAGAATATATATATATCTCTAGTCATGTGCCATATAGGTGTGTGTAATCATGAACAAGTATAATAACCCTCACATGATCTAGTCATCAAACCCTTTCTCATATTCATCCTCTCAATAGATAAACCACTTCACAAATACAAGCTTTCAACCATGTAACACAAACCCTTATCCATATCCCAAGAAATACAAGATGTGCCCCAATTCTAACAAAAAGTATCAATGATAAATATACCAGCATTGTATTTCTATAGATCTGACTTATACAAAAGATCCCATGCAGCCACTAGTATTTCTAGGGAGAATCCTCAAATCTCTATAACCATTTCTCATGCATAGATCAAAATCAAACTATTCATAGAAACAAGACATACCTTTTGAACCAATGGATAGATATGATGTATCTGAGCACTGTAGACCTTCCTAGAAGCTTGATCTTAGAATCTAGAACCTCTGCATCTTCATCTTCTCAAGTTTCCATGGCTTTGCCAACATGTACACACCCTAATATACTACTAGCCCACGTACGTACGCACCCTAATAAACTATCATCCCATGTACGCCTTATTATGTACGCACCCTAATACACTGTCAGCCCGTGTACACCTCATAAATTAGGGTTTTTTATTATTCATTGTAGTTTTGAAACTTTCATCATCAACCCTTCGTACTAACTCAGACTTTCGCAACTTCAGATGTATAATGAGTACTTGAAATAAGACTTACACAATAAAAGATATTCAATATGTTCAATTGTAATTAAATGAGGGAGCCTTGCCTCTTATTTATACTTTCATGTAGCATCCCACTTTCCTTATTTTTGGGATTTCTCCATTAACTTTATTATTTAAATAATTTATTTTTCAAACACTTTGACTTTTTGGGGAATCTGGATGACTCATGAGGGTCGTCCAACCTCACATGGCCATAACTCTCTAACTGTGAGGAGTTATGTGACATTCCACACATAACTAGAAATGGCATGAAATGTACTATCCATATGAAATAGTCTCACCTAAAAATATCCCAAAACTCACACAATTATCCATAAAAAAATGTTGGGTCCAATACTGAAACCATTTTGCTACCAGAATTCACTACCAGACATTCTTCAAGGATTGACATCAATGAAAACCAGCAATTCATACCAAATTTCCATCAACCTACGCCAACTGTCTAATAATATCCCCCTTTGGCATTGATGGCAACACCAACATTGATGGAAACACTTAGTCTTGATAACATTCATGCTTATACTCCTCATCAATGTTTCTATCTCTCCCCCTTTCAAATGAATGGAAAAGGGTATCTCCCTTTGCGGCTACTCCCCTTGGATAAACTCTCCTTGGTTCAATCCCCCTGTATACATTCCTATGTTATCTCTCTCCAATCATTTATATCCTGCATATGATAAATATCTCCCCCTTTGTCATCAATGGAAAAGGTATTTGTCCATTCGACATTGCTCCCCTTAACTGAACTATCCTTGGGGATACTCCCCCTGACTGAACTCTTCCTGAAAGTGATCCCCCAACATGAATTGTCCTCATTATGGTTCTTCCTTGTGTAGTTATAAGACATATAATATAATCATTCAAAATCATTTATTTTGGAGTAGAAATTACTTTGAGTCTCTGGCGAAAATACTCAAAGGCTTCCCTTGGAAGTGCTTTTGTAAAGATGTTTGCCACTTGTTCTTTTGTTACCACATATTCAACTCTAATGTTCTTCTTTGCAACTTGTTCCCATAGAAAGTGATACTTTATTGGAATGTGATTCTTCTTGGAGTGCATCATTGGGTTCTTTGAGATACTGATGGCGCTTGTACTATCACAATAGATTGGAATGGAATCATCATACTCAAATTGTATATCTAAGTAGAATGTTGCTCCATTGGTGCTTCATTGCTCATCAATGAAACATTCCCAATCTACATCTGTGTAGGTAATAAGTGATAGATCCTTTCCTTTTGGATACCATAATCCAAACTCTTATGTTCCTTTGAGATATCTGAAAATCCTATTTACTTCTAAGACATGTGATTCCTTTGGTGCTGCTTGAAATTTTTCCACCTGTCCAACTATCTACATTACATGTTGTCTAGATGTTGTCATATATAGTAAGCTACCAATCATTGAACTGTATTGTGTCTGGTCTGTAGACTTTGAATCATCATATTTTCTCAACTTGCAACTGTTTTCCATAGGAGTGGTAATTGGTTTGCAATATACCATTCTGAACCTCTTTAGCATTTCTCTGATATACTTAGTTT
>JZKD02S1060091.1:1855-47118 GCA_000966675.3 Picea glauca | reverse complement strand
TGGCTCCTATATGTATATTGTATTGTAAACAATGTAACACAATGAAAATATAGAATATGTTGGTTTTCCCGGTTTGGGTTTCCAGGGAAAAATCTCTATGTAATGTTTGTACTTGCCATTGTATCTTTTCTATTATTTTACTGAAAATTTGTTCGCAGTAAATATTGTACAAGGTTAAAATCTACATTTTCTTGGGGGCTACCATCAACGTCGTAAATGGGGTCTCTATTGAAAATGAGATGACCAAACTCCCACCTGCGTCTGCCAGTCTATATGAAAATGTCTATATGCTCATCAACCATATCAAAGGGTACTTTCGTAAGACCATCAGTATGACTGAAAATGACCATATTTTCATCTTCACGTGCAGGAGGAGTAGAGGCATGGACGTCTTCAACTGGATCTTCAAATTCTTCATCATCGAGACTGATCACTTCTTCAACATCATGTGCAGGAGGAAAACAAGGTTGGACAACCTCGCCTTCATCAAGTTGGATCAAAGATAGCGGTGGTTGAATATGTTGCGCTTTATCATAATTCTTCTTTCTTCTTATGGACATGCCCCTCCATCGCCTCTTCATCACAAGAGGCTTGATCCTTAGTGAATATTTATTTACTTTCTTTTCTTCAAGGGGATCTATCATATCCAAGGTTTCCTCTAATACTTCTTCACTTCCAAGGTCATGGAATAAAGTATCATCAATATCTTCAAAAGGACCACAACTCATTGTGTTTTCTTCTTGATGTGCGGGAGGAACAAAGGCCTAGATGTTTTCATCAAATGGAAGGGAAGATATGAGTGTTTCTTCTTCATCAAATGTCTCGTCTGGATCTCCATCAGGATCGTCTTGGTAACTTTCTTCATATATTTGTCCTTCAAGCACTTCTTCATCGTCAAGGGCAAGAAAAAATTCTCTTATGCAATTTATCATTTCCTTAGCAACTTTATTAGCATCCTTTTTCATTTTCCATATGTAAAAAATCCATCTTCGAGTCATGACAAGTTCTGGATGAGGGTTCATCCCATGGTGCCATAATTCTATCAACTGAAAATGCACCTCAATGGAGTCGCCAGGTGATATCAAGTCTCACCAAAGGAGGGAAAGGTGGGTTCATGGAAAGTGGATTCATTAGAAAATATTCAAGAGAAACTTATCAAGGGTGGAAAAGGGAATGATCTTCAATGGAGTCACAAGGAAAGCTAAGGGATAGAGGATTTGGGTGGGAAGCTTGTTGAAGTGTCATTAGGGCACGAAGAGGATTCAAAATCCTCCCCAGAAACGATGCCAAAATGTTATCACATAAGTTTTAGGTTGGGAAAATCCCGACCCAACCACCAATTGGCGACAACTAGGAGAGCACCTACCCACTATCACCTTAGGCAAGTGTTCCTGTCACTTTAGAGGTGAGGTAGTCACCTCAAGTGGGGAATCTCGGTGACCTTAAGGGGGATTGGGATGTAAAATGATAAGTATGAGTGTATGTCCCTAGAGGTCGATTCTAAATGGTAGGAAGAGCTTGAAAAAAGGGTTTTGGGAAAGTTCAATGGTTTCCAAATGAGTTGGGTGACTTGCCAAGTGTGAATACTTGCCCGAGACACAAGAAAAACCAAGCATATAATGTAATACGTTAGTTGGAAAAGAAAGTTAATCTCGTTGTCCTAATTGAAGAAAAAGTAAATGATATATATTAGCTCAATAAAGATAGAAAAGTCTGCAATATAAGTGTTAAGCATATGATAAAATAAACAAGATACAAGCTAGTGAAAGCTAGCTCAACTCAACAATGATTAAGCAATGCTCTAGCATAAAAATCAAGGCTAAAACAAAAGCTTGTTGCGGTGATATTTATCATCCTTTTGGTTGTAGAAAACCAAGCTTGATAACAGAAAAATCAGCCATTGAAAAGCACTTCTAACTAGCTCAATAGGTGTGCTAGGGTTAGTAGAGAGTTAGGGAAAATTTAGGGGTTACTCCTACGTTTAGTTTAGGATTTATTAGGGGTTAAAGGGTTAGATTTTTTGCAGCCTTATGGTTGTACAAGTTAGTCGTAACAGAAACAAGAATCAATGGTTGAAAGGAGATGCCTCAATGAGGCAAGAGAGCCAAAGGCTCAAGGAACAACTTCCCAAAGAGACAACTTTAAAACTTGAAAATTTCACATTTACCAAGGAAACAATTTATTTCTCCAATGCAACAAATAATGACTAGTGCATGTAATGACCTTCAGAGTGATTTTCCCTGAAGTCTCCAATCTATTGACATGTATCTCATGTCGTCCAATGGATAGGATCTACTTCGGCTATTCGAATCTTTGGGCTTCAGAAGTTTCAAGATTCTAAGCACTCGTTTATTCCGAAGTGCATTGACCAGGAGACTCCAATCTATCACCATGTATCTTTTGTCGGCCAATGGACAGGATCTACTTCAGGTCTTTACCCAGAGTCCACAGACTTACACCACCTGCCCTCTGGATTTGACGGCTGACGCTTACTTTGGACGATCTAACAGTTGACGTTTACTTCGGGTCTTTACCCGGAGTCCACTGATTCACGCCACCTATCCTCTGGATCCAACAGTTGAGATCTACTTTGGATGATATAACGGTTGAATTTTACTTCAGGTCTTTACCTGGAGTCCACTGATTCATGCCACCTGTCCTCTGGATCTGACGGTTAAGATCTGCTTCGGATGATCTAACGGTTGACATTTACTTCAGATCTTTACTCAGAGTCCACGGATTCACACCACCTGTGGATGCAAAGCGCTAAGGCTTGTGCACCTTGTTTAGATTAGATGACTATTAGTCCTCGGTGTTGTGATCGGATGGCTATTGATGCTTTTCCTCCCAAGCTTCTAATTTTGCTGACTTAGAATCTTTTCTAAGTATTCAAAGGCCTCGAATTTTGTTCCTCCTACGAGTTTTTCTCTTGGACCTTATCTTCACTTTTGAAAAGCGCTATCACTTTTGAGCTTGATCTCCTTGAATATTTCGATTTCCCATGCACTCCTTGCATTTTAGGGATCTCGTCAAATTAAGGTCGAAGGTCAACGACGATCGGCAATTCATAGTAAATGTGGGGCCCCAACATGCATGCTCTTTATGAGAGAGCTCAACCCCAACAATTTGGAAAGTACTCACCCAACTCGGTCTAGCCGTTATTTTCACCTTCGCGCTCCACAATGATTCCCAACCATAGAGTTAATCAAACGGCTGGTGTTTGATTTGTTAACTCCAGTGGTCATTTGATTCGATCTGACGACCGGGATGGCTTCTCCTCCCACTAAACGGCTTGCACCCATCTTTTTTGTCGGATTCTTAAGTCATCTACAGTTCTTGTTACTCCAATAGTTCGAGTGACTTGACTATCATGAAATTTGACATCTTCGAAGTTCGAGCTCCCGAGGTCCCGAAACCTTCATGTGATAACTCTTTTTTTAGCATGGTTCCTAGACCCGGGTCACATGTACCTTCATCTGACTCTTGGGCCATTACCCTACTCTTAATTGGGTTTTTTGTTAAGGACTTCGGCATGAGTTCAAAGTATCTTATACTATTGGTCTTGAGGGATCGCCTTCCTAACACACAGAAATTTAATCTCTAAAACAGGGCATGGTAAACTCGTGAGGTTACCGAAACGGTAGCTATGCCAAGAGGCTTACTCCGACTCTGGAATGGTGATGTAATTCCCTGAGGAAAGCACCTTCGAGTGATTAAACTGGAGCATATGGAAAAAAATCAAGCAGAAATATAGGTTCTTAAGGGAACAAACGCATACTCATAACTTAATCATTTAATACAAAAAACCATTTATAGACATATAAATACTCGCATGCATCCATTATTTCCAATTCAAAGCACAAGGCAAGAAAACACTTATCAGAACCATAGAGCGTGATACGACTACTGAAAGGGGTGCTCATTTCCACCCAACCATAGGCTCAGTCACTCCTCATGGCTTTACCACTCGCCACCCCCGAGATTATACCATGATGCTTTGAGATTCAATATCTTTCTTCCAGCTCAACGGAAGTTAGGGATGAAGGTTACTCTCCTTCTCCCAATGCAGAAATAGATAGGGACAAAGGTTACTCTCCTTCTCCCGATACAGAAAATAGATAGGGACAAAGGTTACTCTCCTTCTCCCGATACAAAAATAGACAGGGACGAAGGTTAATCTCCTTCTCTCAGCTCAGTCTCTATTTTCTGCAATCATAACTCACTCCAATATTTTTTTCAGTCCTTCCTCGGACCCGAGAGATTAGGCTCTCATCTCTGCACTCTTCGCAATCCTCCTCTACCCACCACACTTCCTTTCTTTCATTCCTCAACAAGATTGTGTATGGCTCAAATTTCCAGTCCATGGTCAGGTCTGGAAGCCTTACGGATGGGCGGTCTGCCCCATCCCCTCATTAAATCTTGAGGAGGTCTTC
This sequence comes from Picea glauca, assembly GCA_000966675.3. Lineage (NCBI taxonomy): Eukaryota > Viridiplantae > Streptophyta > Pinopsida > Pinales > Pinaceae > Picea > Picea glauca. The sequence continues at coordinate 42,685 of JZKD02S1060091.1, read as the reverse complement.
CCACCTACCACCCCGATTGTAATTCATTCTTGGGTCAGAGGGTTGTTTTGATCTGAGCAATTAATTCCAGCATGGTACTGGTTCAGTGGAGGTTAACGAAACCATTCATGTTCCCCTCCATCACCTTTTCATAGAATTCGTGGTATTCTCTTAGCACATCCCCTCTTTCAGCAGTCATGCAACACATTACCATTTTCTAGTAAAATAATAGAATTTACATTCATTGACCTTTTATACAAAGGTCCATCAAATCAAACATTCACACTTTAAGTTTTCCATAGTTCCTTGGCCAATATAGTTATATTTACAAACTAAGGGAAACATGGTGTTACAATTCTATCCCCCTTAAAGGAACATCATCCTCGATGTTCTATCTGTCAACATGATATGTATGTACAGGAGTAAACAAAATCGGATATGTCTGTCTCATGGCATCCTCCATTTCCCACATAGCCTCATCTGGGCCAAAGAGTTTCCACTGTACCTTGACCTGTGCAATGGTTCGGTTCCTTAGTGAGGTTTCCTTCCTATCTAATATGCATTGAGGTTCTGGCAGGAATTATTCCTCCGGCTCTACCTAGATCACAAACCAGTCAATTATATGATTAGCCTCATGTACATATTTCTTCAATAATGAAACATGGAAAACATTATGTGCCTTTACCGAGGGAGGAAGTGTTAGTCTATAGGCTACAGGTCCCACTCTATCTAAGACTTCAAAGGGTCCACAATACTGAGGTGCCAACTTGGCATAGGCTCCCATTCTCAAGGAACTCTTCCTAGGTCTAACTCTGAGATAGACATGGTCTCCTGCCTTGAACTCTCTAGGAGTTCTTTTTCTGACGACATAAATTTTCTGTCTATACTGAGCAATATTCAGATTTTGCTTTATCCGAATCACTTGTTGTTCCATTTCTTTCAGCATGTCGGGTCTGGTTGTAATTTTATCCACTGGATTACTCTAGTTGATTGGAATCTTGCACTGTCTACCATAAAGGGCTTCAAAAGGGCTCATCTTCAAGGATTCATGATAATCGTTGTTGTAGGCAAACTCTACCAATGGTAGGTTTTCTTCCCACTTCTTAGGATGATGCATCCTTATCATGTCTTCTACTATTTGGTTCACTCTTTCTATCTGTCCATCAGTTTGAGGGTGATAGGCTATGTTGAACAACAATTTAGTCTCAAAATCAACCATTAGGGATTTCCAAAAGCTTGAAGTAAATTTGGTGTCTCTTTTATATACAATTTCCTTGGGCATGCCATGCAGTCTAAATACGTCCTTCATGAAGACGTTGGCAATATATATTTCCTTGGAATTTGACTTGACATGGATGAAATGAGCAGACTTACTCAGTTTGTCGACAACGACCATGATGGCATCATTTTTCTTGGTCGACTTTCATAATCCGGTCATGAAATCCATGGAGATGGTTTCCCATTTCCATTTTGGGATTGGTAGGGGCTGTAACAATCTTGTTGGATGTCGGTGTTCTGCCTTAACTTGTTGGAATTTCAGGCACTTGGCTAGATAGTCAGCTATGTCTTTCTTCAATCTAGGCCAATAGAATTATTTCCTAGTGGTCGTGATCATTTTCTAATATCCTAGGTGACCAATATATGGTCTCTTGTGTAGTTCATCCATTATGAACCTCTTCAAGTCGTCACAATTTGGAATATACAATCTGTTTTTGTAAGTCAACATGCCTTCCTCGAGCATCTAGTAGCCTTCATACTTTAGCCCTGTAGGCTCTTTTATTAGGTATGATGTCATGGTCTTGAAGAATTCATCTATTTCTTGTGCATTCCTGACTCTTTCTCTGACATCCATTTCACAGGTGTTTACCGCTACCAGATGAATCATTTTTATACTTCCGCTAAGGGAATCAACCACCCTATTTTCCTTTCCTTTGATGTGTTTTATTTCGAAATCAAATTCACTAAGGAGATCCATCCACCTAGCTTGCCTGGCATTGAGTTTTGGTTGATCAAACAAGTGCCTCAACCCACAATGGTCTGTCATACGCACAAATCTCCTACCCAGGAGGTAGTGCCTCCACATTTTTAAAGCATGTACTATGGAAGTGAACTCTAGGTCATGGGTCACATAATTGATCTCATGCTCATTTAATTTCCTGGATGCGTAGAAAATTACACATCCCTCTTGCATAAGGACTCCTCTGAGTCCTTCCTTGCAGGCATCTATACACATGAGGAAATCATTATCTGGGTCTGCAATCTTCAGCACGGGTGCATGGGTAAGGAGGTATTTTAGTTCCTGAAATATTTCTTCACATTTTGATGTCCAAATGAATTTAACCCCCTTTTTCTGAAGGGCGGTGATTGGACAGCCAATCTTGGAAAACCCTTTTATGAACCTTTTATAGTATCCTGCTAAGCCCATGAAGGATCTGATATCAGATACATCCTTTGGGGTAGGCCATTCCATAATAGAACTGATCTTTTTGGGGCCCATTGCCACCCCTTCCTTAGAAATGACATGGCCTAAGTAATGAACTTTCTTCTGAAAGAAGTCACACTTGCTAAACTTAGCGTAGACTTGATGCTCTCTTATACTCGAAGTACAAGTCTAAGATGTTCTTCATGATCTTCTTTGTTCTTGGATTAGATTAGGATATCATCAATGAAAACCAATACAAATTTGTCCGGAAATTTGTTGAGTACATTATTCATCAAGCACATAAAAGTGAAGGGGGCATTGGTTAACCCAAATGGCACCACCACAAAATCATAGTGACCATACCTCGTCCTGGAGACTATTTTGTGGATGTATTCATCTTTAATTCAGACTTGATGGTATCCAGACCTTAATTCGATCTTTGAGAAGATGGAAGCACCTCCCAATTTTTCGAACAAGTCACAGATTCTTGGTAAGGGATATGTTTTCTTTATGGTTATGTTATTGAATTGTCTATAATCTATGCACAATCAAAGTGTGCCATCTTTCTTTTTCACAAACAAGACGAGTGCTCCCCACAGAGATACACTGGGTTAGATGTAGCCTTTGTCCATCATCTCCTTTAGTTGTAGCTTGAGATCAACCATCTCTGGCGTACTCATCCTATAGGGAGTCCTATATGTTGGCACTGCTCCTGGTGTAAGTTCTATCGAGAAGTCAATGTCTCTTCTCGAAGGTAGACCTAGTACCTCTTCTAGAAACACGTCTTTATATTCTCTTAATATGGGGTGGTCTGTTAGGTTTGGTTTGTCATCCTCAATGGATTCCAACACCTGTAATGCATATAGAGGACACTCCTTTCTGCAATATTTTTATATTTGAAGGGTTGATATTTGTCTCACTGAGACAGGCTTCTGAATCCCTTGGAGGGTCGTATTTCTCCCTTCTTCATTTACACATTCTAAAATTTTATGATAACAGTCCAACTTAGTTTTATAAGTAGCCAACCAATCCATACCAATCAACAAGTCATAAGATCCTAGGGGAAGTATGTTAAGGGTCGCTCGGGTGGGAAATCCACCCATAATGAATTGACAGGCTGGTATGAACTCTACCACTTTCCTTTTGGTTCCAGTAGCTAGTAGTACCAACCACGGCTTAACATGTCTAACTGGTTGCAGTTTACACTTATCAACAGTCTGAGGGGTCACATAAATAAAATTAGAACCAGGGTTAATTAAAATAGAAACTAGATGGTTGGCAATCATACCTTCCATCTCCACCACTAAAGCTTGGTGGTCGACTTGATTATTGTCCAAGGCTACATAGATTCATGGCATGCTCCTAGCCACATCATTGACGGTGGCAGCTTCTTGGATATTGTATAATCTCTTACTATTATGTTGTCTCTGTGGATAGTCCCTCAACTGATGATCTTCTCCACAACACCAACATTTTAAGGGCTCTTTCTTTAGGTTATCAGTCTTTCATGGGACTGTATTAAAAGGTTTATTTCCACTTTGAGGGGGAAAATTTTGTTGATGCATACTTCTAGTAGGAAGGCTCATTCTAGAATCCTTTCCATAGTTCTTAAATCTTGAGGATTTAAACCCTTTCTTCTTGAATCCCGAACTACTCCTCTTCTTCCAGTCTTCGTGAGGTCTTGTATTATGCCCGAACTATTCATAACAATACCTCACCTTTCAGATGGTTTATTCTAAGGTCTTTGGTTCGTCAAACTTAATCTTGTCCCGGTAGGTCTGTGGTAACCCACTAATGAATCACTGCATTTTTACCTTTTCATCTTTTATGTAGGGTGCACACCTCAGTAGTTCAAGGAATTTATGGACATATTCATCTATGGTGAGTTGCCCCAGCCTGAGTTCATAAAATTCTTTAGTCTTCCCATCCATGTATTTCTCTGACAGATACTACTTCGTGAAGTATTTCTCGAACCATTTCCATGACAAGTCCTTCTCATGGACTCCTTTCACATTCCTAAGGTCTTCCCACCAAATGGAAGCCTTTCAATTCAGGTTGAAGATGGCTATTCAAGCCTTCAAGTTTTCAGAGTAGTCATGGACTCTGAAGTACTTATTTAAACCAAGTACCCAAGCTTCAACCTATTCTCCCTTCTTAATCTCTCAATAGAAAGAGGGTGGTTTGGCTTTCTTGAACTCTTCAGGATCATGATTTTTGGAAAACTTTCGATTCTTTCCTTTCCTTTGAGAATGTGAGCTAGCGCTTCTACTAGAATACCCCTCGGAGTTGCCATCTTCCTCTCCAGAGGACTATGCCAATGAGTGTTCCCTACCTCCAGGTTAGGCCTTCTTCAAGGTACTTCTCCTAGTGTGGTCACTTATGGGGTCCTGTTTTCGGATCTCAGGTGGACTTTGACTTCTCTTCTCATGTCGTCGGTCCACATGACTGGTTGTGGGTTCATGCTGCAGTTGCTTCTATATGTCGGATAAGCTCTGCAACAAGACTGCGTTAATTTTTGTTTGTTTTTCTTGCCCCTTTATCAATATCTTGTTGTCATCCTTGCAACTATGTAATTCGTCCTTGAGGCTCCTTACAGTTTTAGTTAGATTCAGAGGGGTTTCCACCGCCCTCCTTTCGTTAGATTATTCGTCTCTATTGTGGGATCCATCCCCCACTTCATGACACATCACCATACTTTAGTCTTGAATTTTTACCATGATTTAATGATTGCTCAAGTGCTGAAAAAAAACACTTATTGTTAGCCAACAGTATATTAGGTTATGAACAATACAGGGTTCAAATTTCTTAAATGCATACGCACAGTAGGAAGTTTCATTCTTTTCCTCAATAAAAATTTAACCAGACTCTTCAAGAAGGAGGCAAGATAGGGCGTCACTCTTAAAAGTACTCTAAATATGGTTTTTAAGTGACTCGTCCATGATCCCAAGCAGACCAAGTGTTGTAACCATGCTCTGATACCAATTTGTAACACACCCACGGTGAGGCATAAAAAAAAAATTGTTTTCCTTAAAGGACAAATCCTCAATTCGGGGTCTCTAATTTGGAGATCAGGGCCTAGCCCCTTTTTCTTTGACGACCATCGCATATAACCACGGGTTATGACCGAACACCAATTTTGCTATTGCGGGCATGGCCAAGAGTGGATTGGAGCCATACAACCTTTCGCCCTGCAATTCACCGCGATCCACCACGTGTCCTTTTGTTAATACTATGGTCTTGATTGTGACCCGCCCTTGAATTTTTAAATTTCAAACACCTTTTTTCACTGCAATGCGATGTGACCTTTGATCTCATGATCTTGACGGTACTTTTGAACTGACGGCTCAGATCTATCCCATTCGAACCTGTGGATCAGATCTAACCCCTTCCAAATCAACGGACATGATTTGTTTCGCAATTCAGGTTTCAGAGTTTTCAACTCTCAAACCTCAACTCTCTTTTTTCCCATATGGATTTTATCTGAAGTTGATAATCCATTGACATGTGTCTTCCATAGATCAATGGTTGCGATCCCTTCGGGTCTTCAGACTTAGAATTTATCAATTATCAACTGAAACCCAAATGTCTCTATCCAAAACTCGCGATCCATCGCCACATATCCCTCTGGATCTGACGGTCCATATTTATTTCGGACTTCGGGTTTTGGGAGTTTCAACTCTCAACTTTTTCCTTCTCATAAATATTTCGAAGTTCGAACCTTTGGATCTGCTACCACCTATCTCCCTTCGGTCTACAACCATGATCTTCTCTATGGGATCGGCCTTCGGGAGTTTCAGTTCTCACCCCTCACTTTTCTCCACATGGAAATCTTCCGAAGTGGAATATCTACTGACACCTGTTCATTTCAATCAACGACTGTGATTGATTTCTCCCTTCGGGCTTTGGGAAATTCAATTCTCAAACCTTCGTTTCTTCCGAAGCGATTTCTCCGAAATGATAGATAGTCCACCACGTGTCCTCCCCAATCCACGGTTCTGACCCTCTTTGGGACTTCGGCTTTCAGAAATCTCAAATCTCAGTTTTCCTCATGCTTCGTTTCTCTCGAAACATTTTACCCGGAGTCCATGACCTGATCAAATGTGTCCTGCAGATCGACGACTTCCGACTGCTTCGGTTGTTCGGGCTTCGAAGATTTCAAACTCTTATCCTTTGCATCCTCCCAGAGTACTTACACCCGGAGTTCATGATATGTCGTCATGTGTTCTTTTGAATCTGATGATCTAGATTCTCTTCAGATTTTGGGGCTTCGAGAGTTACTCTCACTCCTCCCTTGGAAGCCTCCAGAGTGATTTTCCCCAAATTCTCCGATCTATTAACATGTATCTCCTTCCGGCCAACGGACAGGATCTACTTCAGCTCTTCATCTCTTTGGGCTTCAAAAGTTTCAAGCTTCTAAGCACTCATTTCTTCCACAGTGAATTCATTCGGAGACTCTGATCTATCACCACATATCTCCTATCGGCCAATGGACAGGATCTACTTCGGGTCTTTACTTGGAGTCCACAGACTTATGCCACCTGTCCTTTGGATTTGATGGTTGACGTTTACTTCGGATGATCTCACGGTTGACGTTTACTTCGGGTCTTTATGCGAAGTCCACTGATGCACCCCACCTGTCCTCTGGATCCGACGGTTGAGATCTACTTCGGACGATCTAACAGTTGATGTTTACTTCAGGTCTTTACCTGGAGTCCACTGATTCACGCCACCTTTCCTCTGGATCCGACAGTTGAGATCTACTTCGAACGATCTAACGGTTGATGTTTACTTCGGGTCTTTACCCAGAGTCCATAGATTCATGCCACCTGTGAATGCAAAGTGCTAAGGCTTGTGCACCTTGTTTAGATCAGATGGTTGTTGGTCCTAGGTGTTGTGGTCTGGCGGCTATTGATTCTTTTCCTCCCGAGATTCTGATTTCTCTGGCTTAGAATCTTTTCTAAGTATTCAAAGGCCTCAACTTTTGTTTCTCCTATGAGTCCATCTCTTTGGTCCTTATCTGCACTTCTGAAAAGTGCTATCACTTATGCGCTTGATCTCCTTGAAGATTTTGATTTCCCATGCACTCCTTGTGTTTCAGGGATCTCCTCAAATTCAGGTCGAAGGTCATTGATGATCGACGGTTCACAGTAATTGTGGTGCCCCAACATGCGTTCTCTTCATCAGACAATTCAACCCCTACAATCTGGAAAGTATTCGCCCAACTCGATCTAGCCAGAGTCGTTGATCTTCCATCCCAACGAGATCAACGACATTGGTGAATTGTGGGCCACGAACTAACGCGTATGTTATTTTCACCTTTGTGCTCTGCAATGATTCCCAACCATCGATTTAATCAAGCAGTTGGTGTTTGATTCGTTAACTCCAATGGTCATTTGAGTCTATTTGACGATCGGGATGGCTTCTCCTCCCGCTAAATGACTCGCATCCATCTTTGTTGTCGAATTCTTAAGTCATATACAGTTCTTGTTACTCCAGTAGTTTGGGTGACTTGACTATCGTGAAATTTGACATCTCAGAGGTTCGAGCTCCCGAGGTCCCAAAACCTTCATGAGATAACTCCTTTTTTAGTAGGGTTCTTAGACCCGGTTCACATGAACCTTCAGCTGACTCTTGGGCTATTACCATACTCTTAATCGGGTTTTTGGTTAAGGACTTCGGCACGAGTTCAAAGTCTCTTAGACTATTGGTCTGGAGGGATCGCCTTCCTAAAACGTAGAACTTTAATCTCTAAAATAGGACGGTAAACTTGTGAGGTTACCAAAACGGTAGCTATGCCAAGAGGCTTTCTCCGACTCTGGAACGGTGATGTAATTCCCTGAGGAAAGTGCCTTCGAGTGATTAAACTGGAGCATATGGAAAAAAAATCAAGAATAAATATAGGTTCTCAAGGGAACAAACACATACTCATAACTTAATCATTTAATACAGAAAACCATTTATATACATATAAATACTCGCATGCATCCATTATTTCCAATTAAAGCACAAGGCAAGAAAACACTTATCAGAACCATAGAGCATGATGCGACTGCATAAAGGGGTGCTTGTTTCCACCCAACTATAGGCTCAGTCACTCCTCATGGCTTTACCACTGGCCACCCCTGAGCTTATACCACAATGCTTTGAGATTCAATCTCTTTCTTCCAGCTCAACGAAAGTTAGGGACTAAGGTTACTCTCCTTATCCCAATGTAGAAATAGATAGGGACGAAGGTTACTCTCCTTCTCCCTATACATAAAATAGATAGGGACGAAGGTTACTCTCCTTCTCTCGATACAGAAATAGACAGGGATGAAGGTTACTCTCCTTCTCCCAGCTCAATCTTTATTTTCTGCGATCAGAACTCACTCCAATATTTTTTTCATTCCTTCCTCGGACCTGAGAGCTTAGGCTCTCGTCTCTGCCTTCTTCACAATCCTCTTCTACCCACCACGCTTCCTTTCTTTCCTTCCTCAACAAGATTATGTGTGGCTCTAATTCTCAGTCCGTGGTCAGGTCTGGAAACCTTACAGATGGGCGGTCTTCTCCATCCCCTCATTAACTCTTGAGGAGGTCTTCCCACCTACCAACCCGACTATAATTCATTCCTAGTTCAGAGGGTTGTTCTGATCTGAGCAATTAATTCCAACATGGTACTGGTTTGGTGGAGGTTAACCCAACCATTCCTAGTCCCCTCCACCTTTTCATAGCATTCGTGGTCTTCTCTTAGCACATCCCCTCTTTCAGCAGTCATGCAACACATAACCATTTTCTATTAAAATAACATAATTTACATTCATTGACCTTTTATACAAAGGTCCATCAAATCAAACATTCACACTTTAAGTTTGCCATAGTTCCTTGGCTAATATAGTTATATTTACAAACTGGGGGAAATAGGGTGTTACAATAAGCTAAAAAATAAAGAGCGTAAATCCCTAAAGATAATCTAAATAGGAGATTGAAAAAAAAAAGTTCCTCTATAATAGAGTTGTCATTATGTTGACATGATTTTTCATATGGTTGGCATTACTAGATCCCCAATAACCAATTGAAAGGCTAGTGACAAACAAGTCAAGTTTTACTTCACTAATCTAACAAACAAGAAAGTGGCCAAGGCTTTGGTAAAGAAGGGAATGGAGGAATCTATACCTTGTTCTCTTTGATGGATATTCCAACCTTTAATGGACGAGGAAGAGAAAGAGTGTTGGTTCCAAATAATTTGTACATAAGAGAAGCAAAAACACCTTCCTTGTGCTACAATAACAAAATCCTAGATCTTGTTTGAAAAACTAAATGAAAATCCTTCTAGATGTATTTGATTATTTAAATGAATGAAATCAAAGCATTCAAGCAACATCATTAAACCAATAAAAAGTAAATAGGAGGGGGGAATAAATGAAATTGTATTAAAAGTAGAAAAGTTTATATCATACATCCATACCATTGAGTGGTTAGATGGAAGCAAATCCTTTCTCCTTGGATTAATTTATTTTTAAGGCTCTCTATAGCCCAAAGGTATTCAAATATGTTTTCAAACAATCCTCCAATGGTTCTCCTCAAACCTCCATGAGAAAACAAGGAAAATAATACAAAGGTGCAAATTGAACAAATGTTGAAAGACCTTATAAACTTTACCAAATTTAGGTATGGGAGGGGTGTCATAGTTCCCTATTGGGTAGGAGAATCCCCAAGTCATGGAATGTTTCCCAAGAACACCCTCTCTAGAGCATGTAATGACTATGAGGTGGATTGGGGAAGTACTCTTGGGCATGGGTTTCTATTAACCCCTAGATTTTCACCCTTGAAAATCTTGAGGGTTAAGAGCCAGCATGCACTATTTTGGTTGGCATTATGAGATTCTCCTAGAGTTTAGCACTTATGGTTAGCAGAGGTTGGTTCCCTTCAAAGGAAGGTATATGATCAGTACATGGTCATTTGGTTCAGAGTTAGAGTTGCCTTGGTTTCCCATGCATTTGGAGAGAGATGCCTACATACAGTAGGTGTTGCTACTTTTTAGGAGACACGGTTTGAGTGTGTCTCTTAATATTTTGGAGCAATTCTAAGCATACAAGGACAGTTCTTGCATGATTCTAGGCCCAATATTACTTTTCTGGGTGACATGTAGGAACTTTCTATTTTTAACAGTTTGGGCTACGGGCCCCAAATTTAGATTGGGAGTACATAATGTGGATCCTTGTTGTTAGCACCAGAAGTCACTCCTATATTGTAGCAGGAGTAAGCTTGATACCCATCAATTTTATTTGTCACGATAATTGAATTAGGGTGGTCGAATGGATGCAAACCCATGAGTATCATTTTAACTCAGAAAACTAGGTTAGGCATGCATGAGCAGGTGAGGTCCTGATCTAACTTCAGTCAGGAAGTTGGATTTAAAAAATAAGCGAAGGGAAGACTTGGTAAGAGAATGAACTAGGCTGCTATGGGCATTGAGCCTTCCAGCAACTTGGAGAAGAAATACAAGACACTAAAAATGTGCCTAAGCGACACAGTTACAACAGCACGGTGATCAAACCTTCATCACAATGTTGCTATAACAACTCTACTAGATCCTNTGGCTCCTATATGTATATTGTATTGTAAACAATGTAACACAATGAAAATATAGAATATGTTGGTTTTCCCGGTTTGGGTTTCCAGGGAAAAATCTCTATGTAATGTTTGTACTTGCCATTGTATCTTTTCTATTATTTTACTGAAAATTTGTTCGCAGTAAATATTGTACAAGGTTAAAATCTACATTTTCTTGGGGGCTACCATCAACGTCGTAAATGGGGTCTCTATTGAAAATGAGATGACCAAACTCCCACCTGCGTCTGCCAGTCTATATGAAAATGTCTATATGCTCATCAACCATATCAAAGGGTACTTTCGTAAGACCATCAGTATGACTGAAAATGACCATATTTTCATCTTCACGTGCAGGAGGAGTAGAGGCATGGACGTCTTCAACTGGATCTTCAAATTCTTCATCATCGAGACTGATCACTTCTTCAACATCATGTGCAGGAGGAAAACAAGGTTGGACAACCTCGCCTTCATCAAGTTGGATCAAAGATAGCGGTGGTTGAATATGTTGCGCTTTATCATAATTCTTCTTTCTTCTTATGGACATGCCCCTCCATCGCCTCTTCATCACAAGAGGCTTGATCCTTAGTGAATATTTATTTACTTTCTTTTCTTCAAGGGGATCTATCATATCCAAGGTTTCCTCTAATACTTCTTCACTTCCAAGGTCATGGAATAAAGTATCATCAATATCTTCAAAAGGACCACAACTCATTGTGTTTTCTTCTTGATGTGCGGGAGGAACAAAGGCCTAGATGTTTTCATCAAATGGAAGGGAAGATATGAGTGTTTCTTCTTCATCAAATGTCTCGTCTGGATCTCCATCAGGATCGTCTTGGTAACTTTCTTCATATATTTGTCCTTCAAGCACTTCTTCATCGTCAAGGGCAAGAAAAAATTCTCTTATGCAATTTATCATTTCCTTAGCAACTTTATTAGCATCCTTTTTCATTTTCCATATGTAAAAAATCCATCTTCGAGTCATGACAAGTTCTGGATGAGGGTTCATCCCATGGTGCCATAATTCTATCAACTGAAAATGCACCTCAATGGAGTCGCCAGGTGATATCAAGTCTCACCAAAGGAGGGAAAGGTGGGTTCATGGAAAGTGGATTCATTAGAAAATATTCAAGAGAAACTTATCAAGGGTGGAAAAGGGAATGATCTTCAATGGAGTCACAAGGAAAGCTAAGGGATAGAGGATTTGGGTGGGAAGCTTGTTGAAGTGTCATTAGGGCACGAAGAGGATTCAAAATCCTCCCCAGAAACGATGCCAAAATGTTATCACATAAGTTTTAGGTTGGGAAAATCCCGACCCAACCACCAATTGGCGACAACTAGGAGAGCACCTACCCACTATCACCTTAGGCAAGTGTTCCTGTCACTTTAGAGGTGAGGTAGTCACCTCAAGTGGGGAATCTCGGTGACCTTAAGGGGGATTGGGATGTAAAATGATAAGTATGAGTGTATGTCCCTAGAGGTCGATTCTAAATGGTAGGAAGAGCTTGAAAAAAGGGTTTTGGGAAAGTTCAATGGTTTCCAAATGAGTTGGGTGACTTGCCAAGTGTGAATACTTGCCCGAGACACAAGAAAAACCAAGCATATAATGTAATACGTTAGTTGGAAAAGAAAGTTAATCTCGTTGTCCTAATTGAAGAAAAAGTAAATGATATATATTAGCTCAATAAAGATAGAAAAGTCTGCAATATAAGTGTTAAGCATATGATAAAATAAACAAGATACAAGCTAGTGAAAGCTAGCTCAACTCAACAATGATTAAGCAATGCTCTAGCATAAAAATCAAGGCTAAAACAAAAGCTTGTTGCGGTGATATTTATCATCCTTTTGGTTGTAGAAAACCAAGCTTGATAACAGAAAAATCAGCCATTGAAAAGCACTTCTAACTAGCTCAATAGGTGTGCTAGGGTTAGTAGAGAGTTAGGGAAAATTTAGGGGTTACTCCTACGTTTAGTTTAGGATTTATTAGGGGTTAAAGGGTTAGATTTTTTGCAGCCTTATGGTTGTACAAGTTAGTCGTAACAGAAACAAGAATCAATGGTTGAAAGGAGATGCCTCAATGAGGCAAGAGAGCCAAAGGCTCAAGGAACAACTTCCCAAAGAGACAACTTTAAAACTTGAAAATTTCACATTTACCAAGGAAACAATTTATTTCTCCAATGCAACAAATAATGACTAGTGCATGTAATGACCTTCAGAGTGATTTTCCCTGAAGTCTCCAATCTATTGACATGTATCTCATGTCGTCCAATGGATAGGATCTACTTCGGCTATTCGAATCTTTGGGCTTCAGAAGTTTCAAGATTCTAAGCACTCGTTTATTCCGAAGTGCATTGACCAGGAGACTCCAATCTATCACCATGTATCTTTTGTCGGCCAATGGACAGGATCTACTTCAGGTCTTTACCCAGAGTCCACAGACTTACACCACCTGCCCTCTGGATTTGACGGCTGACGCTTACTTTGGACGATCTAACAGTTGACGTTTACTTCGGGTCTTTACCCGGAGTCCACTGATTCACGCCACCTATCCTCTGGATCCAACAGTTGAGATCTACTTTGGATGATATAACGGTTGAATTTTACTTCAGGTCTTTACCTGGAGTCCACTGATTCATGCCACCTGTCCTCTGGATCTGACGGTTAAGATCTGCTTCGGATGATCTAACGGTTGACATTTACTTCAGATCTTTACTCAGAGTCCACGGATTCACACCACCTGTGGATGCAAAGCGCTAAGGCTTGTGCACCTTGTTTAGATTAGATGACTATTAGTCCTCGGTGTTGTGATCGGATGGCTATTGATGCTTTTCCTCCCAAGCTTCTAATTTTGCTGACTTAGAATCTTTTCTAAGTATTCAAAGGCCTCGAATTTTGTTCCTCCTACGAGTTTTTCTCTTGGACCTTATCTTCACTTTTGAAAAGCGCTATCACTTTTGAGCTTGATCTCCTTGAATATTTCGATTTCCCATGCACTCCTTGCATTTTAGGGATCTCGTCAAATTAAGGTCGAAGGTCAACGACGATCGGCAATTCATAGTAAATGTGGGGCCCCAACATGCATGCTCTTTATGAGAGAGCTCAACCCCAACAATTTGGAAAGTACTCACCCAACTCGGTCTAGCCGTTATTTTCACCTTCGCGCTCCACAATGATTCCCAACCATAGAGTTAATCAAACGGCTGGTGTTTGATTTGTTAACTCCAGTGGTCATTTGATTCGATCTGACGACCGGGATGGCTTCTCCTCCCACTAAACGGCTTGCACCCATCTTTTTTGTCGGATTCTTAAGTCATCTACAGTTCTTGTTACTCCAATAGTTCGAGTGACTTGACTATCATGAAATTTGACATCTTCGAAGTTCGAGCTCCCGAGGTCCCGAAACCTTCATGTGATAACTCTTTTTTTAGCATGGTTCCTAGACCCGGGTCACATGTACCTTCATCTGACTCTTGGGCCATTACCCTACTCTTAATTGGGTTTTTTGTTAAGGACTTCGGCATGAGTTCAAAGTATCTTATACTATTGGTCTTGAGGGATCGCCTTCCTAACACACAGAAATTTAATCTCTAAAACAGGGCATGGTAAACTCGTGAGGTTACCGAAACGGTAGCTATGCCAAGAGGCTTACTCCGACTCTGGAATGGTGATGTAATTCCCTGAGGAAAGCACCTTCGAGTGATTAAACTGGAGCATATGGAAAAAAATCAAGCAGAAATATAGGTTCTTAAGGGAACAAACGCATACTCATAACTTAATCATTTAATACAAAAAACCATTTATAGACATATAAATACTCGCATGCATCCATTATTTCCAATTCAAAGCACAAGGCAAGAAAACACTTATCAGAACCATAGAGCGTGATACGACTACTGAAAGGGGTGCTCATTTCCACCCAACCATAGGCTCAGTCACTCCTCATGGCTTTACCACTCGCCACCCCCGAGATTATACCATGATGCTTTGAGATTCAATATCTTTCTTCCAGCTCAACGGAAGTTAGGGATGAAGGTTACTCTCCTTCTCCCAATGCAGAAATAGATAGGGACAAAGGTTACTCTCCTTCTCCCGATACAGAAAATAGATAGGGACAAAGGTTACTCTCCTTCTCCCGATACAAAAATAGACAGGGACGAAGGTTAATCTCCTTCTCTCAGCTCAGTCTCTATTTTCTGCAATCATAACTCACTCCAATATTTTTTTCAGTCCTTCCTCGGACCCGAGAGATTAGGCTCTCATCTCTGCACTCTTCGCAATCCTCCTCTACCCACCACACTTCCTTTCTTTCATTCCTCAACAAGATTGTGTATGGCTCAAATTTCCAGTCCATGGTCAGGTCTGGAAGCCTTACGGATGGGCGGTCTGCCCCATCCCCTCATTAAATCTTGAGGAGGTCTTCCCACCTACCACCCCGATTGTAATTCATTCTTGGGTCAGAGGGTTGTTTTGATCTGAGCAATTAATTCCAGCATGGTACTGGTTCAGTGGAGGTTAACGAAACCATTCATGTTCCCCTCCATCACCTTTTCATAGAATTCGTGGTATTCTCTTAGCACATCCCCTCTTTCAGCAGTCATGCAACACATTACCATTTTCTAGTAAAATAATAGAATTTACATTCATTGACCTTTTATACAAAGGTCCATCAAATCAAACATTCACACTTTAAGTTTTCCATAGTTCCTTGGCCAATATAGTTATATTTACAAACTAAGGGAAACATGGTGTTACAATTCTATCCCCCTTAAAGGAACATCATCCTCGATGTTCTATCTGTCAACATGATATGTATGTACAGGAGTAAACAAAATCGGATATGTCTGTCTCATGGCATCCTCCATTTCCCACATAGCCTCATCTGGGCCAAAGAGTTTCCACTGTACCTTGACCTGTGCAATGGTTCGGTTCCTTAGTGAGGTTTCCTTCCTATCTAATATGCATTGAGGTTCTGGCAGGAATTATTCCTCCGGCTCTACCTAGATCACAAACCAGTCAATTATATGATTAGCCTCATGTACATATTTCTTCAATAATGAAACATGGAAAACATTATGTGCCTTTACCGAGGGAGGAAGTGTTAGTCTATAGGCTACAGGTCCCACTCTATCTAAGACTTCAAAGGGTCCACAATACTGAGGTGCCAACTTGGCATAGGCTCCCATTCTCAAGGAACTCTTCCTAGGTCTAACTCTGAGATAGACATGGTCTCCTGCCTTGAACTCTCTAGGAGTTCTTTTTCTGACGACATAAATTTTCTGTCTATACTGAGCAATATTCAGATTTTGCTTTATCCGAATCACTTGTTGTTCCATTTCTTTCAGCATGTCGGGTCTGGTTGTAATTTTATCCACTGGATTACTCTAGTTGATTGGAATCTTGCACTGTCTACCATAAAGGGCTTCAAAAGGGCTCATCTTCAAGGATTCATGATAATCGTTGTTGTAGGCAAACTCTACCAATGGTAGGTTTTCTTCCCACTTCTTAGGATGATGCATCCTTATCATGTCTTCTACTATTTGGTTCACTCTTTCTATCTGTCCATCAGTTTGAGGGTGATAGGCTATGTTGAACAACAATTTAGTCTCAAAATCAACCATTAGGGATTTCCAAAAGCTTGAAGTAAATTTGGTGTCTCTTTTATATACAATTTCCTTGGGCATGCCATGCAGTCTAAATACGTCCTTCATGAAGACGTTGGCAATATATATTTCCTTGGAATTTGACTTGACATGGATGAAATGAGCAGACTTACTCAGTTTGTCGACAACGACCATGATGGCATCATTTTTCTTGGTCGACTTTCATAATCCGGTCATGAAATCCATGGAGATGGTTTCCCATTTCCATTTTGGGATTGGTAGGGGCTGTAACAATCTTGTTGGATGTCGGTGTTCTGCCTTAACTTGTTGGAATTTCAGGCACTTGGCTAGATAGTCAGCTATGTCTTTCTTCAATCTAGGCCAATAGAATTATTTCCTAGTGGTCGTGATCATTTTCTAATATCCTAGGTGACCAATATATGGTCTCTTGTGTAGTTCATCCATTATGAACCTCTTCAAGTCGTCACAATTTGGAATATACAATCTGTTTTTGTAAGTCAACATGCCTTCCTCGAGCATCTAGTAGCCTTCATACTTTAGCCCTGTAGGCTCTTTTATTAGGTATGATGTCATGGTCTTGAAGAATTCATCTATTTCTTGTGCATTCCTGACTCTTTCTCTGACATCCATTTCACAGGTGTTTACCGCTACCAGATGAATCATTTTTATACTTCCGCTAAGGGAATCAACCACCCTATTTTCCTTTCCTTTGATGTGTTTTATTTCGAAATCAAATTCACTAAGGAGATCCATCCACCTAGCTTGCCTGGCATTGAGTTTTGGTTGATCAAACAAGTGCCTCAACCCACAATGGTCTGTCATACGCACAAATCTCCTACCCAGGAGGTAGTGCCTCCACATTTTTAAAGCATGTACTATGGAAGTGAACTCTAGGTCATGGGTCACATAATTGATCTCATGCTCATTTAATTTCCTGGATGCGTAGAAAATTACACATCCCTCTTGCATAAGGACTCCTCTGAGTCCTTCCTTGCAGGCATCTATACACATGAGGAAATCATTATCTGGGTCTGCAATCTTCAGCACGGGTGCATGGGTAAGGAGGTATTTTAGTTCCTGAAATATTTCTTCACATTTTGATGTCCAAATGAATTTAACCCCCTTTTTCTGAAGGGCGGTGATTGGACAGCCAATCTTGGAAAACCCTTTTATGAACCTTTTATAGTATCCTGCTAAGCCCATGAAGGATCTGATATCAGATACATCCTTTGGGGTAGGCCATTCCATAATAGAACTGATCTTTTTGGGGCCCATTGCCACCCCTTCCTTAGAAATGACATGGCCTAAGTAATGAACTTTCTTCTGAAAGAAGTCACACTTGCTAAACTTAGCGTAGACTTGATGCTCTCTTATACTCGAAGTACAAGTCTAAGATGTTCTTCATGATCTTCTTTGTTCTTGGATTAGATTAGGATATCATCAATGAAAACCAATACAAATTTGTCCGGAAATTTGTTGAGTACATTATTCATCAAGCACATAAAAGTGAAGGGGGCATTGGTTAACCCAAATGGCACCACCACAAAATCATAGTGACCATACCTCGTCCTGGAGACTATTTTGTGGATGTATTCATCTTTAATTCAGACTTGATGGTATCCAGACCTTAATTCGATCTTTGAGAAGATGGAAGCACCTCCCAATTTTTCGAACAAGTCACAGATTCTTGGTAAGGGATATGTTTTCTTTATGGTTATGTTATTGAATTGTCTATAATCTATGCACAATCAAAGTGTGCCATCTTTCTTTTTCACAAACAAGACGAGTGCTCCCCACAGAGATACACTGGGTTAGATGTAGCCTTTGTCCATCATCTCCTTTAGTTGTAGCTTGAGATCAACCATCTCTGGCGTACTCATCCTATAGGGAGTCCTATATGTTGGCACTGCTCCTGGTGTAAGTTCTATCGAGAAGTCAATGTCTCTTCTCGAAGGTAGACCTAGTACCTCTTCTAGAAACACGTCTTTATATTCTCTTAATATGGGGTGGTCTGTTAGGTTTGGTTTGTCATCCTCAATGGATTCCAACACCTGTAATGCATATAGAGGACACTCCTTTCTGCAATATTTTTATATTTGAAGGGTTGATATTTGTCTCACTGAGACAGGCTTCTGAATCCCTTGGAGGGTCGTATTTCTCCCTTCTTCATTTACACATTCTAAAATTTTATGATAACAGTCCAACTTAGTTTTATAAGTAGCCAACCAATCCATACCAATCAACAAGTCATAAGATCCTAGGGGAAGTATGTTAAGGGTCGCTCGGGTGGGAAATCCACCCATAATGAATTGACAGGCTGGTATGAACTCTACCACTTTCCTTTTGGTTCCAGTAGCTAGTAGTACCAACCACGGCTTAACATGTCTAACTGGTTGCAGTTTACACTTATCAACAGTCTGAGGGGTCACATAAATAAAATTAGAACCAGGGTTAATTAAAATAGAAACTAGATGGTTGGCAATCATACCTTCCATCTCCACCACTAAAGCTTGGTGGTCGACTTGATTATTGTCCAAGGCTACATAGATTCATGGCATGCTCCTAGCCACATCATTGACGGTGGCAGCTTCTTGGATATTGTATAATCTCTTACTATTATGTTGTCTCTGTGGATAGTCCCTCAACTGATGATCTTCTCCACAACACCAACATTTTAAGGGCTCTTTCTTTAGGTTATCAGTCTTTCATGGGACTGTATTAAAAGGTTTATTTCCACTTTGAGGGGGAAAATTTTGTTGATGCATACTTCTAGTAGGAAGGCTCATTCTAGAATCCTTTCCATAGTTCTTAAATCTTGAGGATTTAAACCCTTTCTTCTTGAATCCCGAACTACTCCTCTTCTTCCAGTCTTCGTGAGGTCTTGTATTATGCCCGAACTATTCATAACAATACCTCACCTTTCAGATGGTTTATTCTAAGGTCTTTGGTTCGTCAAACTTAATCTTGTCCCGGTAGGTCTGTGGTAACCCACTAATGAATCACTGCATTTTTACCTTTTCATCTTTTATGTAGGGTGCACACCTCAGTAGTTCAAGGAATTTATGGACATATTCATCTATGGTGAGTTGCCCCAGCCTGAGTTCATAAAATTCTTTAGTCTTCCCATCCATGTATTTCTCTGACAGATACTACTTCGTGAAGTATTTCTCGAACCATTTCCATGACAAGTCCTTCTCATGGACTCCTTTCACATTCCTAAGGTCTTCCCACCAAATGGAAGCCTTTCAATTCAGGTTGAAGATGGCTATTCAAGCCTTCAAGTTTTCAGAGTAGTCATGGACTCTGAAGTACTTATTTAAACCAAGTACCCAAGCTTCAACCTATTCTCCCTTCTTAATCTCTCAATAGAAAGAGGGTGGTTTGGCTTTCTTGAACTCTTCAGGATCATGATTTTTGGAAAACTTTCGATTCTTTCCTTTCCTTTGAGAATGTGAGCTAGCGCTTCTACTAGAATACCCCTCGGAGTTGCCATCTTCCTCTCCAGAGGACTATGCCAATGAGTGTTCCCTACCTCCAGGTTAGGCCTTCTTCAAGGTACTTCTCCTAGTGTGGTCACTTATGGGGTCCTGTTTTCGGATCTCAGGTGGACTTTGACTTCTCTTCTCATGTCGTCGGTCCACATGACTGGTTGTGGGTTCATGCTGCAGTTGCTTCTATATGTCGGATAAGCTCTGCAACAAGACTGCGTTAATTTTTGTTTGTTTTTCTTGCCCCTTTATCAATATCTTGTTGTCATCCTTGCAACTATGTAATTCGTCCTTGAGGCTCCTTACAGTTTTAGTTAGATTCAGAGGGGTTTCCACCGCCCTCCTTTCGTTAGATTATTCGTCTCTATTGTGGGATCCATCCCCCACTTCATGACACATCACCATACTTTAGTCTTGAATTTTTACCATGATTTAATGATTGCTCAAGTGCTGAAAAAAAACACTTATTGTTAGCCAACAGTATATTAGGTTATGAACAATACAGGGTTCAAATTTCTTAAATGCATACGCACAGTAGGAAGTTTCATTCTTTTCCTCAATAAAAATTTAACCAGACTCTTCAAGAAGGAGGCAAGATAGGGCGTCACTCTTAAAAGTACTCTAAATATGGTTTTTAAGTGACTCGTCCATGATCCCAAGCAGACCAAGTGTTGTAACCATGCTCTGATACCAATTTGTAACACACCCACGGTGAGGCATAAAAAAAAAATTGTTTTCCTTAAAGGACAAATCCTCAATTCGGGGTCTCTAATTTGGAGATCAGGGCCTAGCCCCTTTTTCTTTGACGACCATCGCATATAACCACGGGTTATGACCGAACACCAATTTTGCTATTGCGGGCATGGCCAAGAGTGGATTGGAGCCATACAACCTTTCGCCCCGCAATTCACCATGATCCACCACGTGTCCTTTTGTTAATACTATGGTCTCGATTGTGACCCGCCCTTGAATTTTTAAATTTCAAACACCTTTTTTCACCGCAATGCGATGTGACCTTTGATCTCATGATCTTGACGGTACTTTTGAACTGATGGCTCAGATCTATCCCATTCGAACCTGTGGATCAGATTTGACCCCTTCCAAATCAACGGACATGATTTGTTTCGCAATTCGGGTTTCAGAGTTTTCAACTCTCAAACCTCAACTCTCTTTTTTCCCCAATGGATTTTATCTAAAGCTGATAATCCATTGACATGTGTCTTCCATAGATCAATGGTTGCTATCCCTTCAGGTCTTCAGACTTAGAATTTCTCAATTATCAACTGAAACCCAAATGTCTCTATCTGAAACTCACGATCCATCGCCACGTATCCCTCTGGATCTGACAGTCCATATTTATTTCGGACTTCGGGTTTTGGGAGTTTCAACTCTCAACTTTTTCCTTCTCATAAATATTTCGAAGTCCGAACCTTTGGATCTGCTACCACCTATCTCCCTTCGGTCTACAACCATGATCTTCTCTATGGGATCGGCCTTCGGGAGTTTCAGTTCTCACCCCTCACTTTTCTCCACACGGAAATCTTCCGAAGTGGAATATATACTGACACCTGTCCCTTTCAATCAACGACTGTGATTGATTTCTCCCTTCGGGCTTCGGAAAATTCAATTCTCAAACCTTCGTTTCTTCCGAAGCGATTTCTCCGAAATGATAGATAGTCCACCACGTGTCCTCCCCAATCCACGGTTCTGACCCTCTTTGGGACTTCGACTTTCAGAAATCTCAAATCTCAGTTTTCCTCATGCTTCGTTTCTCTCGAAACATTTTACCTGGAGTCCATGATCTGATCAAATGTGTCCTGCAGATCGACGGCTTCCAACTGCTTCAGTTGTTCGGGCTTCGGAGATTTCAAACTCTTATCCTTTGCATCCTCCCAGAGTACTTACACCCGGAGTTCATGATCTGTCGTCATGTGTTCTTTTGAATCTGATGATCTAGATTCTCTTCGGATTTTGGGGCTTCGAGAGTTACTCTCACTCCTCCCTTGGAAGCCTCCGGAGTGATTTTCCCCAAATTCTCCGATCTATTAACATGTATCTCCTTCCGGCCAACGGACAGGATCTACTTCAGCTCTTCAGCTCTTTGGGCTTCAAAAGTTTCAAGCTTCTAAGCACTCATTTCTTCCAAAGTGCATTCATTCAGACACTCTGATCTATCACCACGTATCTCCTATCGGCCAATGGACAGTATCTACTTCGGGTCTTTACTTGGAGTCCACAGACTTACGCCACCTGTCCTTTGGATTTGATGGTTGACGTTTACTTCGGATGATCTCACGGTTGACGTTTACTTCGGGTCTTTATGCGAAGTCCACTGATGCACCCCACCTGTCCTCTGGATCCGACGGTTGAGATCTACTTCGGACGATCTAACAGTTGATGTTTACTTCAGGTCTTTACCTGGAGTCCACTGATTCACGCCACCTTTCCTCTGGATCCGACAGTTGAGATCTACTTCGAACGATCTAACGGTTGATGTTTACTTCGGGTCTTTACCCAGAGTCCATAGATTCATGCCACCTGTGAATGCAAAGTGCTAAGGCTTGTGCACCTTGTTTAGATCAGATGGTTGTTGGTCCTAGGTGTTGTGGTCTGGCGGCTATTGATTCTTTTCCTCCCGAGATTCTGATTTCTCTGGCTTAGAATCTTTTCTAAGTATTCAAAGGCCTCAACTTTTGTTTCTCCTATGAGTCCATCTCTTTGGTCCTTATCTGCACTTCTGAAAAGTGCTATCACTTATGCGCTTGATCTCCTTGAAGATTTTGATTTCCCATGCACTCCTTGTGTTTCAGGGATCTCCTCAAATTCAGGTCGAAGGTCATTGATGATCGACGGTTCACAGTAATTGTGGTGCCCCAACATGCGTTCTCTTCATCAGACAATTCAACCCCTACAATCTGGAAAGTATTCGCCCAACTCGATCTAGCCAGAGTCGTTGATCTTCCATCCCAACGAGATCAACGACATTGGTGAATTGTGGGCCACGAACTAACGCGTATGTTATTTTCACCTTTGTGCTCTGCAATGATTCCCAACCATCGATTTAATCAAGCAGTTGGTGTTTGATTCGTTAACTCCAATGGTCATTTGAGTCTATTTGACGATCGGGATGGCTTCTCCTCCCGCTAAATGACTCGCATCCATCTTTGTTGTCGAATTCTTAAGTCATATACAGTTCTTGTTACTCCAGTAGTTTGGGTGACTTGACTATCGTGAAATTTGACATCTCAGAGGTTCGAGCTCCCGAGGTCCCAAAACCTTCATGAGATAACTCCTTTTTTAGTAGGGTTCTTAGACCCGGTTCACATGAACCTTCAGCTGACTCTTGGGCTATTACCATACTCTTAATCGGGTTTTTGGTTAAGGACTTCGGCACGAGTTCAAAGTCTCTTAGACTATTGGTCTGGAGGGATCGCCTTCCTAAAACGTAGAACTTTAATCTCTAAAATAGGACGGTAAACTTGTGAGGTTACCAAAACGGTAGCTATGCCAAGAGGCTTTCTCCGACTCTGGAACGGTGATGTAATTCCCTGAGGAAAGTGCCTTCGAGTGATTAAACTGGAGCATATGGAAAAAAAATCAAGAATAAATATAGGTTCTCAAGGGAACAAACACATACTCATAACTTAATCATTTAATACAGAAAACCATTTATATACATATAAATACTCGCATGCATCCATTATTTCCAATTAAAGCACAAGGCAAGAAAACACTTATCAGAACCATAGAGCATGATGCGACTGCATAAAGGGGTGCTTGTTTCCACCCAACTATAGGCTCAGTCACTCCTCATGGCTTTACCACTGGCCACCCCTGAGCTTATACCACAATGCTTTGAGATTCAATCTCTTTCTTCCAGCTCAACGAAAGTTAGGGACTAAGGTTACTCTCCTTATCCCAATGTAGAAATAGATAGGGACGAAGGTTACTCTCCTTCTCCCTATACATAAAATAGATAGGGACGAAGGTTACTCTCCTTCTCTCGATACAGAAATAGACAGGGATGAAGGTTACTCTCCTTCTCCCAGCTCAATCTTTATTTTCTGCGATCAGAACTCACTCCAATATTTTTTTCATTCCTTCCTCGGACCTGAGAGCTTAGGCTCTCGTCTCTGCCTTCTTCACAATCCTCTTCTACCCACCACGCTTCCTTTCTTTCCTTCCTCAACAAGATTATGTGTGGCTCTAATTCTCAGTCCGTGGTCAGGTCTGGAAACCTTACAGATGGGCGGTCTTCTCCATCCCCTCATTAACTCTTGAGGAGGTCTTCCCACCTACCAACCCGACTATAATTCATTCCTAGTTCAGAGGGTTGTTCTGATCTGAGCAATTAATTCCAACATGGTACTGGTTTGGTGGAGGTTAACCCAACCATTCCTAGTCCCCTCCACCTTTTCATAGCATTCGTGGTCTTCTCTTAGCACATCCCCTCTTTCAGCAGTCATGCAACACATAACCATTTTCTATTAAAATAACATAATTTACATTCATTGACCTTTTATACAAAGGTCCATCAAATCAAACATTCACACTTTAAGTTTGCCATAGTTCCTTGGCTAATATAGTTATATTTACAAACTGGGGGAAATAGGGTGTTACAATAAGCTAAAAAATAAAGAGCGTAAATCCCTAAAGATAATCTAAATAGGAGATTGAAAAAAAAAAGTTCCTCTATAATAGAGTTGTCATTATGTTGACATGATTTTTCATATGGTTGGCATTACTAGATCCCCAATAACCAATTGAAAGGCTAGTGACAAACAAGTCAAGTTTTACTTCACTAATCTAACAAACAAGAAAGTGGCCAAGGCTTTGGTAAAGAAGGGAATGGAGGAATCTATACCTTGTTCTCTTTGATGGATATTCCAACCTTTAATGGACGAGGAAGAGAAAGAGTGTTGGTTCCAAATAATTTGTACATAAGAGAAGCAAAAACACCTTCCTTGTGCTACAATAACAAAATCCTAGATCTTGTTTGAAAAACTAAATGAAAATCCTTCTAGATGTATTTGATTATTTAAATGAATGAAATCAAAGCATTCAAGCAACATCATTAAACCAATAAAAAGTAAATAGGAGGGGGGAATAAATGAAATTGTATTAAAAGTAGAAAAGTTTATATCATACATCCATACCATTGAGTGGTTAGATGGAAGCAAATCCTTTCTCCTTGGATTAATTTATTTTTAAGGCTCTCTATAGCCCAAAGGTATTCAAATATGTTTTCAAACAATCCTCCAATGGTTCTCCTCAAACCTCCATGAGAAAACAAGGAAAATAATACAAAGGTGCAAATTGAACAAATGTTGAAAGACCTTATAAACTTTACCAAATTTAGGTATGGGAGGGGTGTCATAGTTCCCTATTGGGTAGGAGAATCCCCAAGTCATGGAATGTTTCCCAAGAACACCCTCTCTAGAGCATGTAATGACTATGAGGTGGATTGGGGAAGTACTCTTGGGCATGGGTTTCTATTAACCCCTAGATTTTCACCCTTGAAAATCTTGAGGGTTAAGAGCCAGCATGCACTATTTTGGTTGGCATTATGAGATTCTCCTAGAGTTTAGCACTTATGGTTAGCAGAGGTTGGTTCCCTTCAAAGGAAGGTATATGATCAGTACATGGTCATTTGGTTCAGAGTTAGAGTTGCCTTGGTTTCCCATGCATTTGGAGAGAGATGCCTACATACAGTAGGTGTTGCTACTTTTTAGGAGACACGGTTTGAGTGTGTCTCTTAATATTTTGGAGCAATTCTAAGCATACAAGGACAGTTCTTGCATGATTCTAGGCCCAATATTACTTTTCTGGGTGACATGTAGGAACTTTCTATTTTTAACAGTTTGGGCTACGGGCCCCAAATTTAGATTGGGAGTACATAATGTGGATCCTTGTTGTTAGCACCAGAAGTCACTCCTATATTGTAGCAGGAGTAAGCTTGATACCCATCAATTTTATTTGTCACGATAATTGAATTAGGGTGGTCGAATGGATGCAAACCCATGAGTATCATTTTAACTCAGAAAACTAGGTTAGGCATGCATGAGCAGGTGAGGTCCTGATCTAACTTCAGTCAGGAAGTTGGATTTAAAAAATAAGCGAAGGGAAGACTTGGTAAGAGAATGAACTAGGCTGCTATGGGCATTGAGCCTTCCAGCAACTTGGAGAAGAAATACAAGACACTAAAAATGTGCCTAAGCGACACAGTTACAACAGCACGGTGATCAAACCTTCATCACAATGTTGCTATAACAACTCTACTAGATCCTTCAATTCCGAGTTACTCAGTGTAAGAATGAAACAATGACATATGACACTGATTTGAGACTGGAAAAAATACTATCCTGATCAAACATACATCACGACAACACAATCACCCTCGACTGGATGTTCCAATTTCGAGTGTCTCAAACAGTGTTTACAGAGAGGCGGAAAGAGGTTGACTTTCATTAAACGGGAAGTCTCAGGTGCTAATACATAACCAAAGCAACCAGTGCTTCATTAAATTTTTATAATTGGGAGCCTAGCTCAACCATTAACGAAACTAAAAAAAATGACAAAAACACCTCTAAATACTTGTAACTGGCTCAATTGTTGAAGATGAGATCACAGCCTGAGTTTAATGCTTTGCATTTATGAGATTCCTTGTCAGGATGTGCATGCAGACGATGGTCAGACTGCCCATGCAGTTGGATGTCAGATGCAATCTCTGTCAAGCTGGACTGGCAATATGCCTCTACACTTGTCCCTTTCTAGCCTTCTATTTATGGAAGGAGACGACGCTCAACTACCACCACCTATCACAATAACTGGTTCCTCAGGATCAGAATTGGCTAGAGTCAAACTTAGCACCTGGAGGACACAGGGGCCACTTTCTACCTTCTAGAACAGAGTTGTACCTTCATAGAGGGACTCGACAGTCAGTCGTGAATGAGGTCCTGACGATGTGATGGCACAAGAAAATTGGACGAAGGTGGCCAGGTGGAGGGGACACTGAGGATGGGACATTGGGTGATGAGGTGAAGTGTCATGAGGAGGTGACGAGGGGGATGTAGTGTGACGGATCGACGAGTGGGGACATAGCACAAGTGGAGGTGAAGCGGAGCAAGGGGGGTATAGGTGTCGGGACAGGAGAGGGAAAAAATGGATGAGGTGGGCCATGATGTCACTGAGTGGAAAACATGTGTAAGGGGGCGAGAGGAGGAATGGGAGCAGGAGATATGACAAGTGAAAGGAGAGAGGATGGGTGGAGGACACATTTCAGAAGGAGGTGAAGGCAGTNGCCACCTGTCCTTTGGATTTGATGGTTGACGTTTACTTCGGATGATCTCACGGTTGACGTTTACTTCGGGTCTTTATGCGAAGTCCACTGATGCACCCCACCTGTCCTCTGGATCCGACGGTTGAGATCTACTTCGGACGATCTAACAGTTGATGTTTACTTCAGGTCTTTACCTGGAGTCCACTGATTCACGCCACCTTTCCTCTGGATCCGACAGTTGAGATCTACTTCGAACGATCTAACGGTTGATGTTTACTTCGGGTCTTTACCCAGAGTCCATAGATTCATGCCACCTGTGAATGCAAAGTGCTAAGGCTTGTGCACCTTGTTTAGATCAGATGGTTGTTGGTCCTAGGTGTTGTGGTCTGGCGGCTATTGATTCTTTTCCTCCCGAGATTCTGATTTCTCTGGCTTAGAATCTTTTCTAAGTATTCAAAGGCCTCAACTTTTGTTTCTCCTATGAGTCCATCTCTTTGGTCCTTATCTGCACTTCTGAAAAGTGCTATCACTTATGCGCTTGATCTCCTTGAAGATTTTGATTTCCCATGCACTCCTTGTGTTTCAGGGATCTCCTCAAATTCAGGTCGAAGGTCATTGATGATCGACGGTTCACAGTAATTGTGGTGCCCCAACATGCGTTCTCTTCATCAGACAATTCAACCCCTACAATCTGGAAAGTATTCGCCCAACTCGATCTAGCCAGAGTCGTTGATCTTCCATCCCAACGAGATCAACGACATTGGTGAATTGTGGGCCACGAACTAACGCGTATGTTATTTTCACCTTTGTGCTCTGCAATGATTCCCAACCATCGATTTAATCAAGCAGTTGGTGTTTGATTCGTTAACTCCAATGGTCATTTGAGTCTATTTGACGATCGGGATGGCTTCTCCTCCCGCTAAATGACTCGCATCCATCTTTGTTGTCGAATTCTTAAGTCATATACAGTTCTTGTTACTCCAGTAGTTTGGGTGACTTGACTATCGTGAAATTTGACATCTCAGAGGTTCGAGCTCCCGAGGTCCCAAAACCTTCATGAGATAACTCCTTTTTTAGTAGGGTTCTTAGACCCGGTTCACATGAACCTTCAGCTGACTCTTGGGCTATTACCATACTCTTAATCGGGTTTTTGGTTAAGGACTTCGGCACGAGTTCAAAGTCTCTTAGACTATTGGTCTGGAGGGATCGCCTTCCTAAAACGTAGAACTTTAATCTCTAAAATAGGACGGTAAACTTGTGAGGTTACCAAAACGGTAGCTATGCCAAGAGGCTTTCTCCGACTCTGGAACGGTGATGTAATTCCCTGAGGAAAGTGCCTTCGAGTGATTAAACTGGAGCATATGGAAAAAAAATCAAGAATAAATATAGGTTCTCAAGGGAACAAACACATACTCATAACTTAATCATTTAATACAGAAAACCATTTATATACATATAAATACTCGCATGCATCCATTATTTCCAATTAAAGCACAAGGCAAGAAAACACTTATCAGAACCATAGAGCATGATGCGACTGCATAAAGGGGTGCTTGTTTCCACCCAACTATAGGCTCAGTCACTCCTCATGGCTTTACCACTGGCCACCCCTGAGCTTATACCACAATGCTTTGAGATTCAATCTCTTTCTTCCAGCTCAACGAAAGTTAGGGACTAAGGTTACTCTCCTTATCCCAATGTAGAAATAGATAGGGACGAAGGTTACTCTCCTTCTCCCTATACATAAAATAGATAGGGACGAAGGTTACTCTCCTTCTCTCGATACAGAAATAGACAGGGATGAAGGTTACTCTCCTTCTCCCAGCTCAATCTTTATTTTCTGCGATCAGAACTCACTCCAATATTTTTTTCATTCCTTCCTCGGACCTGAGAGCTTAGGCTCTCGTCTCTGCCTTCTTCACAATCCTCTTCTACCCACCACGCTTCCTTTCTTTCCTTCCTCAACAAGATTATGTGTGGCTCTAATTCTCAGTCCGTGGTCAGGTCTGGAAACCTTACAGATGGGCGGTCTTCTCCATCCCCTCATTAACTCTTGAGGAGGTCTTCCCACCTACCAACCCGACTATAATTCATTCCTAGTTCAGAGGGTTGTTCTGATCTGAGCAATTAATTCCAACATGGTACTGGTTTGGTGGAGGTTAACCCAACCATTCCTAGTCCCCTCCACCTTTTCATAGCATTCGTGGTCTTCTCTTAGCACATCCCCTCTTTCAGCAGTCATGCAACACATAACCATTTTCTATTAAAATAACATAATTTACATTCATTGACCTTTTATACAAAGGTCCATCAAATCAAACATTCACACTTTAAGTTTGCCATAGTTCCTTGGCTAATATAGTTATATTTACAAACTGGGGGAAATAGGGTGTTACAATAAGCTAAAAAATAAAGAGCGTAAATCCCTAAAGATAATCTAAATAGGAGATTGAAAAAAAAAAGTTCCTCTATAATAGAGTTGTCATTATGTTGACATGATTTTTCATATGGTTGGCATTACTAGATCCCCAATAACCAATTGAAAGGCTAGTGACAAACAAGTCAAGTTTTACTTCACTAATCTAACAAACAAGAAAGTGGCCAAGGCTTTGGTAAAGAAGGGAATGGAGGAATCTATACCTTGTTCTCTTTGATGGATATTCCAACCTTTAATGGACGAGGAAGAGAAAGAGTGTTGGTTCCAAATAATTTGTACATAAGAGAAGCAAAAACACCTTCCTTGTGCTACAATAACAAAATCCTAGATCTTGTTTGAAAAACTAAATGAAAATCCTTCTAGATGTATTTGATTATTTAAATGAATGAAATCAAAGCATTCAAGCAACATCATTAAACCAATAAAAAGTAAATAGGAGGGGGGAATAAATGAAATTGTATTAAAAGTAGAAAAGTTTATATCATACATCCATACCATTGAGTGGTTAGATGGAAGCAAATCCTTTCTCCTTGGATTAATTTATTTTTAAGGCTCTCTATAGCCCAAAGGTATTCAAATATGTTTTCAAACAATCCTCCAATGGTTCTCCTCAAACCTCCATGAGAAAACAAGGAAAATAATACAAAGGTGCAAATTGAACAAATGTTGAAAGACCTTATAAACTTTACCAAATTTAGGTATGGGAGGGGTGTCATAGTTCCCTATTGGGTAGGAGAATCCCCAAGTCATGGAATGTTTCCCAAGAACACCCTCTCTAGAGCATGTAATGACTATGAGGTGGATTGGGGAAGTACTCTTGGGCATGGGTTTCTATTAACCCCTAGATTTTCACCCTTGAAAATCTTGAGGGTTAAGAGCCAGCATGCACTATTTTGGTTGGCATTATGAGATTCTCCTAGAGTTTAGCACTTATGGTTAGCAGAGGTTGGTTCCCTTCAAAGGAAGGTATATGATCAGTACATGGTCATTTGGTTCAGAGTTAGAGTTGCCTTGGTTTCCCATGCATTTGGAGAGAGATGCCTACATACAGTAGGTGTTGCTACTTTTTAGGAGACACGGTTTGAGTGTGTCTCTTAATATTTTGGAGCAATTCTAAGCATACAAGGACAGTTCTTGCATGATTCTAGGCCCAATATTACTTTTCTGGGTGACATGTAGGAACTTTCTATTTTTAACAGTTTGGGCTACGGGCCCCAAATTTAGATTGGGAGTACATAATGTGGATCCTTGTTGTTAGCACCAGAAGTCACTCCTATATTGTAGCAGGAGTAAGCTTGATACCCATCAATTTTATTTGTCACGATAATTGAATTAGGGTGGTCGAATGGATGCAAACCCATGAGTATCATTTTAACTCAGAAAACTAGGTTAGGCATGCATGAGCAGGTGAGGTCCTGATCTAACTTCAGTCAGGAAGTTGGATTTAAAAAATAAGCGAAGGGAAGACTTGGTAAGAGAATGAACTAGGCTGCTATGGGCATTGAGCCTTCCAGCAACTTGGAGAAGAAATACAAGACACTAAAAATGTGCCTAAGCGACACAGTTACAACAGCACGGTGATCAAACCTTCATCACAATGTTGCTATAACAACTCTACTAGATCCTCCAATTCTGAGTTACTCAGTGTAAGAATGAAACAATGACATATGACATTGATTTGAGACTGGAAAAAATACTATCCCAATCAAACATACATCACGACAACACAATCACCCTCGACTGGATGTTCCAATTTCGAGTGTCTCAAATAGTGTTTACAGAGAGGCGGAAAGAGGTCGACTTTCATTAAACATGAAGTCTCAGGTGCTAATACATAACCAAAGCAACCAGTGCTTCATTAAATTTTTATAATTGGGAACCTATCTCAACCATTGACAAAACTAAAAAAAATGACAAAAACACCTCTAAATACTTGTAACTGGCTCAATTGCTGAAGATGAGATCACAGCCTGAGTTTAATGCTTTGCATTTATGAGATTCCTTGTCAGGATGTGCATGCAGACGATGGTCAGACTGCCCATGCAGTTGGATGTCAGACGCAATCTCTGTCAATCTGGACTGGCAATATGCCTCTACACTTGTCCCTTTCTAGCCTTCTATTTATGGAAGGAGACGACGCTCAACTACCACCACCTATCACAATAACTGGTTCCTCAGGATTAGAATTGGCTAGAGTCAAACTTAGCACCTGGAGGACACAGGGGGCACTTTCTACCTTCTAGAACAGAGTTGTACCTTCGTAGAGGGACTCGACAGTCAGTCGTGAATGAGGTCTTGACGATGTGATGGCACAAGAAAATTGGACGAAGGTGGCCAGGTGGAGGGGACACTGAGGATGGGACATTGGGTGATGAGGTGAAGTGTCATGAGGAGGTGACGAGGGGGATGTAGTGTGACGGATCGACGAGTGGGGACATAGCRCAAGTGGAGGTGAMGCGGAGMAAGGGGGGTATAGGTGTCGGGACAGGAGAGGGAAAAAATGGATGAGGTGGGCCATGATGYCACTGAGTGGAAAACAKGTGTAAGGGGGYGAGAGGAGGAATRGGAGCAGGAGATATGACAAGTGAAAGGAGAGAGGATGGGTGGAGGACACATTTCAGAAGGAGGTGAAGGCAGTAAATCGGGGAGGTAAGCGGTAAGAGTTAATAGGGGGGGGGGCATTACCTGAGAGGACGCCACGTTAGTGGGGGGACCGTGCTATAAAACCACCCATATTAGATTCCCCCCCCCCTCATTAAAGGAAAAATGACATGGGGGGTCCAGAATCCATCCTCAGACGTAGATCTAGGCACTCCAATCCCATTCGTTCAGACTTGCGTGCTCTCATATTGGACCCCCCCCATTAAAATCAGAATGACGCAGGGGGGGGTCCGGAATTAGACCTCAACTGTAGATTTAGGCGCGTGAACCCTGGTCATCCAGATATTCTTTCCCTTTAGAATGGCGCGCCTTCTCACCAAAACTTAGGATAACTGGGTTTTTCAACCCGCTCCTTGTCATTTTTTTCGCCAAGAGACCCCCTTACAAGTTTATGTGATAACATTAGGCTCCATGGGGGATATAGTCCTCCCTGCGAGGCTCTAAGAACTTATCTACAGCTTTAGTACCTTGTTGTTGGGCTATGGATTCATTTATTGAAACCGAAAAACAAATAGGAAACAACATTTACAAAATCAGAGGAGCCAATTAAGGCTCAAATAAAGAATTTCTTCAGAAAATGCCCATTTATAGGGTCACTAGAAATCTCATCTCCCTTCAAATCCTACAACCTGTAGGTATTGTTTGAAAACACTTCAGAGATTTTGAAGGGCCCAATCCAAAGGGCCTCAAACTTGTTATGTTTGCCTATGTCCTACCTGGGTGCATTCCACTTAAGCATTATATCTCCCAGCACGAATTCCTCCTTTCTTGCCTTCTTGTTAAAGGCCTGCTTGATATTTTGTTGATGATCACGAGCTCTGTCCATTACCTGCTCTATGTTCTGTTGAACCTCTACCAGCTGATGAATTCTCCTGATCACATCATCAGGCTCCCCTTGACACTCCTAGAAGAATTTTGCTACAGGTAAAGCTAACTGAGAGGGAAATATAACCTCTGTCCCATAAACAAGTTGGAAAGGGGAGATGCCTAGGGACCTCTTTACTATCACTCGATCAGCCCACAGAGCGAATTTGAGTTTTGAATCTCAGGCTTTCTTATTGTCTTCCAACAATCTTTTAATAAGCTTGATCAGACTTTTGTTAGAAGACTCTTCCAGTCCATTTCCTTGGGGATAATAAGGAGTGGAGTGAATAAGTGAAATCCCAAACTTCTCACAGAACTTGGTCAAAGGCTTAGACTTGAAGGATGCATCATTGTCAGTAATGATCCTGTCTGGACAACCAAACCTTGCTATGATATCCTCTAGGAAGCTGATGATTACCTTGTATGAAGCACTCCTAGTGGGGATGGATTCTATCCATTTGGTGAAGTAATATGTTGTAGTTAGAATCCATCTGTGTTGGCCACTTGAATCGGGATGAATCTCTCCAATGAAGTCTAATCCCCATTGTTGAAAGGGTGTTGATGCTACTACAGGCTTCAGTGGCAGGGATTTGAGCTGCTTCTTTTTTGAGAACCTTTGACACTTAATGCAAGCTCTAAACTTTCTACAAACATCAGTGAATAAAGTGGGCTAGTAGTATTTAGCCCTAAGAATTTTGTAGGTTGTGGTCTTCTAGAAACGATGTCCCCCACATAGACTGTTGTGAAAGTCAAACATAATTCTCTGGGCCTCCTGTGGATCCAGACATCTCAGAAACATTCCTAGGGGTTCTTTTCAATATAAGACTTGGTCAATAAGGCAATACCTGATCGCTTTGAGTTTTAAAGCTCTTTGCTTGCTCTTCCCCATTCCATTAGGAAGTTTTAATTCTTGCAGAAAATATATAATGTCTCTATACCAGGTGCATTCTGCTAATAGTAAGTCATCCTGAGGACTTTTGTCAGACAACTCAACCTGTTGATCGGCTGAGTAATCATTGATGAAGTTGACCCCCAAGGCTTTACAATTAGATTTAGCCAACAACTTGGCTAAACCTTGCCCTTTAACTAGCTTGGTGGGATTTATTTCTAGATCAAACTCAAGGATTTTGGCAATCCATTTGCTCCTCTTTTCATCTATGTCAAGTTGAATAAGAATGTCCTTCACATAAGATGAAGGGATATATGCAATGATTTTTGAATGAAAAACATAAAATCTGAAAGCTTTAAGGGCCTTCACCAACACATAGGCTTGCTTCTCCATGATGTCATATTTGACCTCAGCATCCCTCAATGCTCTGTTGAAAAAGGAAATAGGCTGCTCTAGTCCTGCATCATTTTTCTGTAGTAGGACAACAACCATTGTATCAAAGGAAGAAAAAGAAAAGATCAAGAAGTCCTTGGAATAATCAGGACTAATAAGCACAGGTGCCTCAGTCAATGCTTTTTTTATTTGGTCAAAGGCTTCCTTGGGTTCAGCAGTCCATTTTACTTCATTCCCCTTCCTGATCATGGTTGTAATATGCTTTACCAACTCAAAAAAATTTGAAACAAACCTCCTTAGAAAGTTAATCTTTCCCAAGAAAGATTGGACCTACTTTTTGGACCTTGGGAGTGATAAGGCTTGGATCGCCTCCACCCTACTGGGATAAATTCTCACTCCCTCAACAGATACTATATGCCCCAAAAACTTTCCCTCTTTCATGGAAAACATAGATTTCTTAGGGTTCGGGGAAAGACCAAACCTTCTGCATTTCAAGAAGACCTTCCTCAGATGATAGCAATGTTCTTCATCAGATCTGGAAAAGACTGTTATGTCATCCAAATAGATCACCACAAACTGATCCTTCTCCCCAATGAAATCTATGTCCATGGCTCACTATAATGTTGCCCCTGCGTTCATCATTCCAAAGGGAATTTTGGCATACATGAATGTGCCCCAAGGAGTGGTGAAGGTTGTTTTTTTNAGAATGTTGCCCCTGCGTTCATCATTCCAAAGGGCATTTTGGCATACATGAATGTGCCCCAAGGAGTGGTGAAGGTTTTTTTTTTATCTATCCTCAGGAAGGACTGATATCTGATTGTAGCCAGAAAATCCATCAATCATGGATATCCTTGGTGCACCAGTTACCCTTTGTAAGATATGCTCCATCTTTGGTAAGGGGTAATTGTCCTTCTTTGAGCTCCTATTCAAATTTATGAAATCGACACAAAGTCTGATTTCTCCACTTTTCTTTCTCGCCGGGACCAAATTGGCCACCCATTCAGAATATCTCAAAGGGACTATAATTTGGGCATCCAACAACTTCTTTACCTCTCTCTCCATGATGGGAAGCAACATAGGATTGATCTATCTTAGCTTCTTCCTAAATGGCTTGGCCTCTTCTTTCAAGGGAATCTTATGCTCAATTACAGTTGTGTCATAAGTCTTGAGGTCTTCATAGGTCCAAGCAAATACATCAGTAAATTCCCTTAATAATTTAACATACCCATCCCTCTGCTTTCTTGTCAAGCTGCTTGATAATTTTACAAAATTTGGCTCCTCCTTGTGCCAATGTTACACTTGGTTGTATCAACATTATCCTTTGATATTTGGCCCTTTACTGCTACATCATTTCTATCAAAAATCCTTTCCAAAGGAACCAGCCCCTTTGGAATGTGATTGCTAGGCAGCTGAACAATATGATGATCAACAATCTTGTTCAAAAGATCATCAGTATAAGGTTCGGCTTTGGAAGCAGGGTCTTGATCAATGTGCAATGTTGAAAACTCCTCAACGGTCTCTAGGAATCTTTTGATTTCAATATCATCCTCAAAGACCTTCCAACGCTTGACATTGTCAGGTATGGAGGGCATGTACTTTACTTTTGTATCATACCTGAGCTTGGGTGGCAGAGGCACTCTGAAACTGCTCGTTGAAGTAGCCAGGGAATCAGCCACAATGTTTTCTCCTCTTGGAATAAATGATATATTGAAATCCATGAAAAAACTATCAATGAGGTCCCAAGCTTCATTTATGTAACTCCTAAGCTGAGGGTGTTTGGCCTGATAAACATTTTTTATCTGTTGAATGATAAGCTCAGCATCACCAAACACAACTATTTCCTTAATTCCCATGTCCTTTGCAGCCCTTAAGCCCAAAACAAGAGTTTCATACTCTACCACATTATTAGTAGCCTCAAATTCTAACTTGTATGAAAGAGGTACAGTTTCTTCAGTAGGGGAAACAAAAACTATCCCAGCACCAGCACCATCTTTAGAAGAAGCCCCATCAAAGAACATTTTCCATACATAAGTAAGTGGGAAAGAATCTTCATGGGGGATAATTGGGTACTTTCTGAGTTGGAGAGGAGCCTCAAGGGCGTTGGTGAGATGCAACAAGCTGGATCCCAAATCAATATCAAGGGAAAAGATGGGATGATTGGTGGGATCTGCCTCATCACTGACAATGTAGGCCAGTTGAGCTTCTCTGTACAGTCTTCTGTGTTCCCCTCCAAAGACTAGGATGGTAGCATATGTTATATCCATCTATAATGTTCCCCCAAGATTTTTGATCCAAGATCTTGACAATAGCATGCCAGATTTGGGAGGAACATCAGCTACCACAATGTCCATGACCACACTTTTCATAGGCAACTGAAATAAGGTTACCACCAGATCTTTGATGAGTCCAAGACATTGCACCCTCCTTGAATCAAAGGAATACAAATTATGATAAGCCTTTGTTACTTCCAGCCCGAGCTCTTCCATAACTGTTTTAGGCATGAGGTTATGGGAAGCCCCTGAATCCATCATGCAATTATGCAGCACCTTATCATGTATGTTCAGGGCTGTGTAGAAAGGAGGGGATGAATATTTTTTGTCTTCTACCATAGGGCCTAATATGACTGTGAGCTTTTCATCTCGGAGATTCACTGAGTCTGAAGAAAGTTGAGGTGGCCTGGACTGTAGCAGTTTAAAGAGGGATCTTTTGAAATCTTTGTGTTTAACTAAATCTGAAATGGGGACAGGGATTCTAATTTTTTGGATTTCATGCTCAAAGTTAAAGGAGGAAGGAGGCTTAGGAATTTCCCTCACCTATGGGATAGGGTCCTTGGCTATTGGCTAGATATTCTGAGTTTTCTTTTCTTTGACAGTGTTTGTTGCAGGCTTAGCAGGTTTTTCTGCTATGAGAGGTTGATCAGGAATGTCAGACTTCCCTTCTTTCTTTTTTGACCTGAGGTTATATTTATTGAGACTGCTACTGTTTTTCCTCCCTTTACTCAGCTCATTTATTTGGTTGTTCATGAGGGATTCTTCATATGCAGATTGAGTCAAATGGGGAAAAGGGGAGGTGTCTTCAATACAATGAATTTCAGGTTCCAATTCCTCTTCCTCCTCTTCATCATCAACCAGTTTGTTTTGGAGAGGGGATTGAATCCTCTGATCATTCCTATCTATGTTCCTTTTTTCCCTTGGCATAATCTGAGGAGCATGGTTGTTCGGCCTTCTAAAGTTTCCTCTGTTATCAATGTTTTGAGGATTTCTGTATGTCTGCTTTCCCTCCATTTTAATTTTCTCCATCTCTGCAATCAGATACTTTACCATCTTGGTCAATTCATCTACTTGAGGGTGAGCTATAGGAGAACCAGAGGTTGAGGGCTCAAATCTCTCTCTTCTTTTTTCTCTGTCAAATTTTCCTCTGAGCTTATTGACTGCCAACACATTGTATTCTACTTCCAAGGCTGCATCTTGCATGTTAGCCAAATAAGTAGCTCTTCTTTCTCTGAGAAAGAGGCAGAAATCAAGGTCAAAGGCACTAGCATAAGTGATTTTGGTGGAGGCTTTTGATGGTTTTATTTCAGCAGGGATCTTGTTGTACATCTTATTGAACCTTTTGGAGAAGTCAAAGACAGACTCTCCTTCCTTTCTCTTCAAGGACCCAAACTCTGTCATATAATACATGAAGTCTTTCTTATCTCCCCATTTTCTCAAAAAGGCATTATCTAGAGCCTCAATCCAAACAATGGATCCAGGGGTCAGTCCCCTAAACCATTTCCTAACCTCACCATCAAGACTCTGGACAAAGACTCTCATCCAGACATCTTCATTTTCAATGTTCAGGTTGTCTGCATAACTGTAGAAGGCAACAAGGTGTTATTCAATAGTTATGTCCTCCTCCCTAGTGAATTTAGGCATATACTTCAAATAATATCCAACAGGGAGAGGATTCATGGGATGGGGTAGGACTAGAGGGGCATACCTTGCAACCACTATGGCATCCATTTTGTTTACAGGGGGATGAGCACCTGCCATAGGGATATTAGGTGGAGGAGAACTAGGAGGAGAGGGAGTTCGAACAGATGAAGTTAGAATTGAGCTTGTAGGAGGAAAAGGAAACAACAAAGGATTTGAAGAAAAGGCTATAGGGCTAGAGGGAACAGAGGTTGGTATTGGAACAACAATCGCAACAGTAATTTGAGAAGGAATTGTAAAGCCTGGGATAGAAAAATCTTCTGAGTTTCTGGGTCTAGACCAGGCTACAACGTCAGGGGAAATAGGAGTGACAAATCTCTCTCCCTCTAATACAAGACCAGGAGGAGAAAACTCAACAAGAACACTCCTAAAATTTAACAATTGAGAAACTCCAACAGAAGGTCTGATAGGAAAATGAGAAGGAGATATGGGAGTTTCTAACAGAGGGAAATGAGAACTATCAGCAATACCTGGTTCAACAGCTAAAAATCCTTCTCTGAGAGCCTTTCCCTTTCTGATAAGCTTCTATGGATTCGCTTCAGGTGTCGTCAAGGGCAACTGAGGGGTAGACCTCATATGCCTGCCCCTGGAAGCCACAACTGAAACAATAGGTTCACCCCAGTGGAATGGTCACAATGGAGTCACCAGGTGCACGGTAGAAATATTGTAGGGCTTTGATGCTTGATGTACCTTCAAAATCAGAGGCCCAATGTCGTTCAATCCTAGGGAAAATATTCAACTTCGTCCCCAACAACGGCGCCATAAATGTTAGCACCATAAGTCACTCCTAGATTGCAGCAGGAGTAAGCCTGATACCCATCAATTTTATTTGTCACGATAATTGAATTAGGGTGGTCAAATGGATGCAGACCCGGGAGAGTATTGTTTTAACTCAGAAAACTAGGCTAGGCATGCACGAGCAGGTGAGGTCCTTATCTAACTTCAGTCAAGAATTTGGATTTAAAAAATGAGCAGAGGTAAGACTTGCTAAGAGAATGAACCAGGCTGCTATGGGCATCATGACTTCCAACAACTTGGAGAAGAAATACAAGACACTAAAAATGTGCCTAAGCAACATAGTTACAACATCATGGTGATCAAACCTTCATCACGATGCTGCTATAACAACTCAACTGGATCCTCCAATTCCAAGTTAGTTAGTGTAAGAATGAAACAATGACACAGGAAATTGATTTGAGACTGGAAAAAATATTGTCCCGATCAAACATACATCACGACAACACAATCACCCTCGACTGGATCTTCCAATTTCGAGTGTCTCAAACAGTGTTTACATAGAGGTGGAAAGAAGTTGACTTTCATTAAATAGGAAGTCTCAGATGCTAATACATAACCAGAGCAACCGGTGCTTCATTAAACTTTTACAATCGGGAGCCTATCTCAACCATTGACGACACTAACAAAAATGACAAAAATGCCTCTAAATACTTGGAACTGGCTCAGTTGTTGAAGACGAGATCACAACCTGAGTTTAATTCTTTGCATTGACGAGCTTCCTTGTCAGGTTGCACATGTAGACGATGGTCAGACTACCCATGCAGTTGTATTTC
The DNA here is from genome assembly GCA_000966675.3 of Picea glauca. Lineage (NCBI taxonomy): Eukaryota > Viridiplantae > Streptophyta > Pinopsida > Pinales > Pinaceae > Picea > Picea glauca. The sequence continues at coordinate 2,521 of JZKD02S1060091.1, read as the reverse complement.
AGATGCAATCTCTATCAAGTTGGACTGGTAGTCTGCCTCTACACTTGTCCCTATCCGGCCTTCTATTTATGGAAGGAGATGACGCTCAACCTCCACCACCTACCACAATAACTGCTTCCTCGGGATCAGAATTGGCTAGAGTCAAACTTGGCACCTAGAGGACACGGGGGCCACTTTCTACCTTATGGAACAGAGTTGGACCTTCGCAGAGGGACTCAACAGTCGATCGTGAATGAGGTCCTGACGATGTGATGGCACAAGCAAATCAGACGAAGGTGACGAGGGGACACTGAGGCTGGGACATTGGGCGATGAGGTGAAGTGTCATGAGGAGGTGACGAGGGGGCTGCAGTGTGATGGGTCGGCAAGTGGGGACATAGCACAGGTGGAGGTGATGCGGAGAAAGGGGGGTACAGGTGTCGAGAGAGGAGAGGGAAAAAAGGGATGAGGTGAGCCAGGATGGCGCTCAGTGGAAAATAGGTGTAAGGGGGCGAGAGGAGGAATGAGAGTGGGAGATATGACAGGGGGAAGGAGAGAGGATGGGTGGAGGACACAAGTTAGAAGGAGGTGAAGGTGGTAAATCGGGGAGGTAAGCGGTAAGAGGTTATAGCGGGGCCCATTACCTGAGAGGATGCCACGTTAGTGGGTGGCCCATGCTGGAAAACCG
>JZKD02S1060090.1:839486-859100 GCA_000966675.3 Picea glauca | reverse complement strand
TATATATATATAATGTAATTTGGTGTTAAATCTTAGTTATATTGCTCATTACGCTCTGATTTTTATAGTCCTCTTTAATTTGACATGTGAGTTAGTATTTGGATCCTTATATTTTTTTAATCTTTCAAAATTTCCTTTATATAGATATGTTAAGTTGTTGGGATTATTACCCTTGATTATTATGGTTGGTTTAGCATTTAATTACTATTATAAAGGATAACTTATGAGGTTTGATGTATAATGATTTTGATGTATAATGCTTAGCAAGGTTAGTCCTCTTAATTCTTGGAATGGTGATGTTTGATTGAATTTCATACGTAGTTCTTACTATGATGTGACCTCTTATAGTAAAATGTGGATGTTAAAGATAGATTGAGTGCTTATATATGAATTAAATGAGATGGGGCTTCCCTAATTTCCTTTCGATGAAGTTGTTTCAACTTGGGTCTTCCTTCGTTCCTTAAACCATGGACATGCAAGTGGGCATATAAAGCCCTTATTATATTACTTTAACATGTCATGATCTTCTTAGTTCTTAAATTGGATATGCAAGATAGTATATGAATTATCTCCTCTATTCTTAATTAGGGGTAAAATTTCTTATAGTTCCTATGCAATAGAAGTGCAAGGTAGCATTGGATTCCTTCCATATTGTTTGTTATGATTGACTCTCTTAGTTTTCTAAGGAAGTTTATGCAAGCAATGGACTTCTTATTAATTGTTATTTATAATTGATTTTTATTAGTTTTATAAAATGGATACATAATGTAAAAGTGGTGTTAAATTTAATGTATTGATCTTCTTATGGGTTCTCATAATGAATATGTAATTTTATCTTTTCCTTACATACTCCTAGAATATATTCCTTAATATGAATATGTATAGTTAAGCTACATGACATTAAGATTGTATTTACACTTGATTTATTATTCTTTATGAAATATCCTCTTACTCGTGTACACTCATTGTTGCTTGAAGATTGATAAGTATAGTAGAATATTTCGTTCCACCATGAATAATTGACGATTAGGTGAGATTGATGATATATTTAATTGTGGTCCATGATTGGATTAATGGGATATAGATACCTCCTTGTTCCTCAAAATAGTTGCCAATCCTGAGACCTTAAGTGGTCAAAATCAATCAGATGAATTCTGAACTTGAGTGTTGCTTATGTGTCTTGGAGGTCCTAACCATGCAGGATCGACTCAACAAGTAGTTTGATCTAGGTGGATATTGGTGGCCACCCACATATTCCACTTGGACTCCCACCATTGCTTCTTTCAGTTTTCCAGTTTCTGCACAGTTTACTATTTTTAGCAGTTTTTTCAGGTCATGAACTTCCGGAGCCGTTTTGAGGTCCTAAACGACATTTTTTGAGAAAATGGGGAGAAACATGGAACACAATTCGATGTTTCTCACACAAAAGTTGTAGTCCTCGGATAGATATTTCTAACGAGGTATTGAGCGTGTCAAACAAAGATCGTATGCCAAAGTTACGTCCCCAGGAAGTTGATGTACCAATTTACCCAAACGGGGCCCATAGCCTTGGCGTTTCATCTCCTAGGGTTAGGTCTTTGGATGTTTAGGGTTTTTAATTGTTTCTCAATAATAATAGGCCTTCGAGCCTCATTGTAACACAGTTCAGAGGCCAGTAGCCTCCACATCTCTTCTCATAGATAAGCTACCGACGCCCTGGCTAGTTTATTTCCATTCTATCTGTAAGCATATTTCAATCATTTTTTATTAATGAAATGAAGTCTTATTTCCGCTGCATCTCTGCATTTATCTGTATTTATGTATTTCATTATGTTCCTACATAAATCTGGATCAGTGGTATCATAGTGGTCTACTTGTTCTCGATCCTTCTTTGCATGTCCCCAACGAGGTCGGGGTATAAGGAGTCAGGGCTCGATCTGATTGAACCTTTGCAAGATAAACCTCACAAACCCCGATGACCGCCCATGGGGGAAGAAAAGAAAGATGAGAAAGCAGGAGATCCTATCAAAATGTTGCTCGAGGAGGCCCTTGAGAAACAAAGGAATGCAATGATGGACAACTTTGCCCAGATCCTTCAACAGATGCCCACTGGTGGCACATCTACATACAACATCCACTCTAGAGGCACCACTCCTTTTAAAGTACATGTAAACTTTGACATTACCATATTTGAGGGCCAAATAGATGCAGATGTTTCAAGATATATGGTTGAATATGTTAGAAGGATATTTCTCGGCTCATGACTTTTTCGACCGAGAAAGGATTATTTTTGCACTCCTCAAAGCTGCCCCCCATGTCAAGGACTGGTAGGAAACCTACTAGGAGCAACAGGGTGAGGGGGAACCCTCTCTATTCTTGGTCGCACCCACTTAGAATTATTTCTGAGATGCCATCAAGGAACAATATTATCTTGTGGGGAGCTATGAGGACAAATACATACAATGGACTACGTTGCGACAACAAAGGGACCAAGATGTGCATGAGCTGATGAATCTATTTCATACCCTACGCACAAAGTTGGGTATCAAAGATTCAAATAAAAATTTGGTGTTAAAGTACCACAGTTGTTTGCACATATACATTCAGGAGGAAATGGAGTTCCTTGACATCTCCTCTCTTGGTGTGACATACCAATATGCTTCCAAGATTGAGCCGAAGTTCAAACAGAAAAAGTTAGACTTTGGGTTTGCAAATAAGAAGCAATGAAAAGGTACCCTCAAAACACAAAACAAAGGACCAAGCCAAGACAGGGCGGCCCAGGACAACCCACCAAAGCCGCAATAAAAGAACAACACCATGAAGACAAAAAAGGATACGGGGAAGTGGTGTGAGTTTCATAAGAGCTCCACCTATAACACAAGTGAGTGTCGAGCCAAGCAGTGACTGGTAGACGAGTTGAAGGATTCTGAATCAGATGCATACTTCGACTATGAACCAGAACCCAACAAGGGGAATTATAGGGGGAAGCAAATTATTAATGCAGATCCCAACGCCAATGTTGCCACCATGAATATCCAAAAGGAGGAACCATAAGACCCATAATAGGCAGAGAGTCTCTTCCACTCCAAGATGTAGGTAAAGGCTTCCCCGTTGCAGTTCATTGTCGACAGCGAGATCCAGAAGAACCTCATCTCAGTAGAGGTCGTGAAGCATCTGGGCTTGCCGATCGCAACACACCCACAACCATACACCATCGGGTGGTTGCACCAAGGATGGGACCTCTGCGTCAGCTATAAATTTTGCCTTCCCTACAGCATCAAGTCCTTCACAGATGAGGTATTATGTGACATTGCTCCTCTTGATGTTTCTGATGTATTATTAGGCCAACCATACTTGTGGAAGCGACATGTTGTGTATGAGTCTAGTCCTCGTGATGTTATTATCACTTTGGGAAATAAGTTGTAGAGGATACCGAAGATAGCACCGCCTATCACCATTTCTTTGGTTACTGCAAAACAATGCAGTAAGATCATTTCCAAAACCAGGAAGTTTGTTTTCCCGATGATCCTCCCTCAGGGAAAGAAGAAGACTGTGGCCATGACCTCTAGAAAGGGCCCCTCTGCATGACAACAATAGATGGATAATGTCATGGAGGAGTACGAGGACATATTCACCTCCCCCGCATGGGTGCCTCTACACTGCCAGGTCAAGCACCCCATTGATATGACCCCAGGTGTGCCGCTTCCCAATGGACCAATCTATCGAAGCTCTGTTCTGGAGAATGACGAAATCAAGAGGCAGATTCAGGAGCTGTTGCAGAAAGGTCACACTCAACTGAGTTCATCGCCCTGTGGGATCCCAATCATGTTGGTGTAGAAGAAGGATGGGACTTGGAGACTCTACATTGACTATCAGGCGCTGAACAAGATTACTGTCTGGAATAGGTACCCGATCCCACAGATTGATGACCTTTTGGACCAACTCAAGGGGGTGAAATATTTCAGCAAGATCGAATTGAAATCTAGGTATCACCAGGGAACAATTTAACCCTCTCATGTGTGGAAGACTTCCTTCAAATCCAAGGAGGGCCTTTTCGAATGGTTGGTCATGCCTTTTGGGTTAACGAATTCCCCTGCAACCTTCATGAGGCTAATGGGTGACATCTTGTGGCCATTCATGAACTCATTTGTAGTGGTGTACTTGGATGACATTCTGATCTTCAGCTAGACTTGGGAAGAGGACCTCCACCACATCTGATAGGTCCTCCAAACATTGCAGCAACACAAGTTGTGTGTCGATTTGGAGAAATGCATTTTTGGCATGACCCAGGTTCAGTATCTAGGATACATTATTGATGAGCGGGGGGTGCATGTGGATCCAACAAAGATCCAAGTCATTCGGGATTGGCTAGCCCCAACCACCCTAACAGAGCTCCATAACTTTTTGGGTCTTGCCAATTTCTACTGCAGGTTCATGTTGGGATTCTTTCATATCACTTGGCCCTTGAGTCAAGTCACCAAGGCAGGAGCAAAACAAAAATTATTTTGGTCTGAATCTCAACAGAAGGCATTCGAGGAGTTGAAGCATCGCCTCTACCCTGCACCAGTGCTCACATTATTAGACTTGCAAAAACCATTTGAGATCGAGACAGATGCCTCTGACTATGCTATTGGGGCAATCCTTACTCAACATGGGCATCCAATGGCATATCATAGTGAGACACTTTCTGACACAGTCTGGAAGTATCCCAGTTATGACAAATATATGTATTCCATTATGCAAGCTTGTCGACAATGGAAGCATTAAATTTTGGGAAAGGAAACGGTCATCCACATAGACCACCAACCCCTGTAGTTCATACATACACAAGGGAAGTTGCAGAATGATCACCATCAGAAGTGGTCCACATACTTGCAATAGTTTCATTTGAACATTAAGTACAAGAAAGGAAACACCAATAATGTTGCAGATCGCCTCAGCCGACCACCCATCATGGCGCCAACCACTGTGCTCAACTCTTATGGGCACGAGACTTATGATTGGCCGCTTCTCTACACAAGTGATCCATAATTCAGACACACATAAAATACACTCTTGGAGGGTAAGAAATCTCCCAATTTTCACCTCTAGGATGCCCTCCTATGTCACCTGGGACACCTTTGTGTTCCTTCAAGCAAGTGTGCCAAGATGATTTGGCAGGCGCACTATAGTCGGGTCGTTGGGCATTTTGGGGTCGAGAAAACCCTGGTAGTACTGCAAAAGTATTTCTATTGGCCGAACCTTCAACACGATGTCGAGAAGTACATCAAGTCCTGCATTGCTTGCACCATTGTCAAACCGACCATCAAGAAGAAAGGCCTCTATACTCCACTTCCTACCCCTAGTCGACCTTGGGAATCCATCTCTATGGATTACATGTCATGCCTTCCTTCTACTAAGCATGGAAATGACTGTGTTTTCTTGGTCGTCGACAAATTCTCGAAGATGTCCATTATGATGGCCTACAAGAAGAATATCACAACAGAAGCCACTACTAAACTCTTCTTTGAACAAGTGTGAGTACACTTTGGGATCCCACAATCTATCATATTATATCGGGATAGTAGGTTCCTCAGTACATTTTGGTCCGTCCTTTGGTCGATGCTGGACACCAAGCTCACCAAGTCCACATCTTTCCATCTGCAAATTGATGGCTAGACAGAGGTCGTCAACTAGATGATCGTACACATTATGTGCATGTAAAACTCAAAGCATCCATGCACATGGGATGAGAGCCTTCCCTATGTACAACACAACTACAACCGGGCTCTCCATAGCTCAGCCAGCCACAACCCCTTTCAGGTGGTCTTGGGATTCCAACCATTATGTCCCATTGATGTAGCCATGCCATTTGTGGCTACTCAGGAAGATTCAACTCATGTCCAGTCTAAGGCTGACAAGGAAAACAAATTCATTGAGCGCATTCAACACATCCTCCAATAGGTTCATGACATCTTGGACAGAGCCAATTCTAAGTATAAGCAGTGACATGATCAACATCGGGTGCCACACAACTTCCAGGTGGGCGACAAAGTGTGGCTACATTTGCAAAAGGAGCGCCTCGCTGGACCCCACTGCAAGCTTTGCCTTCTCTTATATGGGTCGTACACAATCACTAAGGTTGTAGAGGACAATGTCTTTGAGCTCAGTATTCCACCATTCCTTCGTTTGCACCCAATGTTTAATGTGGACCGCCTTCGACCCTACTTTCCACCTCTACTAGACACATCCGACATGGAAGAACAACTAACATCAGCATAGTTAAATCCAGACTACATGGAACAAGCCACAACTAACCATATCATGGATACACAGATCAATCACACCTGAAAATAAAGGATACCGCTGTATCGAGTTGTCAAAGCAGGCTAACTCCTTCACCAAGGCAAGTGGCTCACCAAGGACCAAGTTCAGCAGAAGTTTCCTCATCTCATGGAGGAACTCAATGAAATTGGGACCATTTCTTCCTAAGGGGGGAGGAATGATCGATGTTGATATTGGTGGCCACCCACCTATTCCACTTGGACCCCCACCATTTCGTCTTTTAGTTTTTCAGTTTCCGCACAATTTACTATTTTTAGCAGTTTTTCGGGTCTTGAACTTCCGGAGCTGTTTTGATTCCCTAAACGACGTTTTTTGAGAAAATGGGGAGAAACATGGAAAAAATTTCGATGTTTCTCACACAAAATTTGTAGTCCTCAAATAGATCTTTCTAACGAGGTATTGAGCACGTCAAACGAAGATCGTATGCCAAAGTTACGTCCTCAGGAAGTTGATGTACCAATTTACCCAAACGAGGCCCATAGTCTTGGTGTTTCATCTCCTAGGGTTAGGTCTTTGGATGTTTAGGGTTTTCCATTGTTTCTCAATAATAATAGGCCTTCTATCCTCATTGTAACACAGTTCAGAGGCCAGTATTCGCCACATCTCTTCTTAGAGATAAGATACCAACGCCCTAGCTAGTTTATTTCCATTATGTCTGTAAGCATATTTCAGTCATTTGATATTAATGAAATGAAGTCTTATTTCTGCTGCATCTTTGTGTTTATGTGTATTTCTATATTTCATTGTGTTCCTACATAAATCCGGATCATATTTCCTTATATTATCATCTTGAGATATGGTTGATTGAATAATAGTGACGTGTCTTCAGTTGATTGTGATAACACTAATTGAGTAGTTATTAATTTATGTTGTGACGCATGTCACTGGTACTAATAATTGTTTTAAAAATAAAATAAAAATATTTACGTATTGTACATCACTAAATGTTGACATAACTGTGGGTTCATTATGTATGGTATCAAAGCGGGTTCAATCCAACGAATTTGGATTGTTGCGCCTTCCCCTGTGTTAAACATATGACTTAACATCATCGCTAATTAATTTTTTTCCATGCAGGTAATCATGGTTAGAGGACGTTGTGGAGGTATAGGACGTGGTTCTAGGGGAAGAGGTGTGATGCCTCTAGTAGCATCCACGCTAGAGGGGTCTAACCCCCAAGGAGAAGAACAAGTCTTTGAGCATGAGAAGGTTGTTGTGGGAGATGTGGTTGGTTTGATGAGGTCCTTTCAAAGGATGTCAGAGGCCTTGATTAACTGACTAGATAGAGATGAGGCTAGAGCATTTGTAGCCAATGAGGGTTCACAACACACTCCAGCTGGCAGTGGTAGCATTCACAGAAAACTCGAGAAGGTGAAGTTTCTCGAGTTCATGGGTGCCACAGACAACCCAATCGTCAAGGCATGTTTGGAGAACATGGTGATGTGATTTGCACTTCGTGACTACACCTCTAACATGAAAGTCTGCATGGCGGTCTTTCAGCTGAAGGGGAGTGTTATTCTTTGGTGGAAGATAGTCCTACTTCAACTAAACATGGTCATCGAAGACATGTCACGGGAAATGTTTGAGGAATGGTTTTGGGAGAGGTATTTATCAAAGGAATTCATTGAGCATCATTGCAATGAGTTCAACACCTTACGACAGGGTGGTCGTATGGTGCCAGAGTATGAGGCCAAATTCAGGGAGTTTCTTAGGTATGCTCCACATCTGAACACAGAGAAGATAAAGGTCAACAAGTTTGTGTTCAACATTAAATTCAACATTCATGCGAAGGTGAGGATCCTAATGCCTCAGACATTGCATGATGTAGTACAGAAGGCCCTCATAGATGAGGAAGATTTTACCAACGGGGGTCAGGGTAGGACTCTTGCGAGACCAACTGTACATATGACATCATGAGCACAACAACATCAAACACTAGCTTGACAGACATCAGGGTATCGAGATACGTCTAGAGGACTCATGTTCATGACACCACGATGACTGAATCCTCAATAGAGGAATCCCTACAGAGGACCACCGCATAAGCAACAATGACACCTGCCGCATCAACAATTTAGTCTTGTTCAACAAAATAGACCAAGATCTTAGACTGGTAGGCCAACAACTTCTACTTCGGGGACCAAGAATACTGGACCAAATACCAGATGTTGGACATGTGGAGAGCCACATTACCAGCTAGAATGTCCTATTGAGAAGGCCAGGGAGGTTGGATCAGCAGGACCCACTACAGTGGGAGATTTTGGCAAGGACCATAGGATTCATGCAACAGTGAATAATCACCAGGCCGAGCACTAATCCACTGTGCTCGAGACGTCAGGTATAATCATCGACTGAAATTTTAGTATTTTGATAGATCCAGGTACTACAAAGAGATTTATTTCTAGTGCAACGCTAAAGAAAATTAAGGTAAAGGCAGTGGAGCAGGACGAGTTTAGATACATAGAAATGGCTTCGAGTTCTAAACAAAATTTTGGAGGAAAGGTTACAGAATGTAGCATTAACTTGGGAGATTATGTAATGAAGGCCAACCTATATTTCACGATATTAGGATCTTATGACATAGTGATTGGTATGGATTGGTTAGAATTGCATGATGTGATACTCAATTGTAAGATGAAATGGTTCAGTTTGATAGATGATATGGGATATAGAAGAGTTATCATAGGAAAAAACCACGGAGTATCCTTGAGGTTCATTTCTTCCCTACAACTATAGAAGTGAATGCACAAAGGATGTAAGTTATATGGAATCTTAACGTTAAAAAAAAGGGCCAGGCAAAGGGATTAGAAAACCTTCTAGTAGTACAATATTTTGCAGACATGTTTCCAGAAGAGTTACCAAGTATGCCGCCCGAAAGAGAGTTGGATTTTACCATCGAATTGAAACCTGGAACTGAATCGATAGCAAGAGTGCCATATCGGATGTTAGTGCTTGTGTTACAGGAGTTGAAAATGCAATTGAAGGAATTGTTGGACTTGGGACTTATATGTCCAAGTGTGTCATCTTGGGATGAGTCAGTTATTTTTGTAAGAAAGAAGAATGGATCATGGAGACTTTGTATTGACTATCGTCAATTGAACAAAGAAATGATCAAGAACCAATATTTATTGCCAAGAATAGATGATTTGTTCAATCAGATGAAAGGAGCGACTGTTTTTTCAAAAATTGAATTGAGATTAAGATATCACCAGTTACAAATTAAAGAGGAAGATATTCCTAAAATCGCATTTAAGATGAGGTTTAGACACTATGAGTTTACAGTTCTACTGTTTGGAATGATAAACGCCCCAGGGGTATTCATGATCTTGATGAATGGGGTGTTCCACGAATACTTGGACAAGTTTTTTCAAGTATTTATTGATGACATATTGATTTATTCTAGGACAAAAGAAGAGTGGGACAAACATTTAAGATTGGTACTACAGTTTCTACGAGAAAACAAATTATACTGGAAATTGTCAAAGTGTTCTCTTTACCAATCGAAGATTCATTACTTAGGGAATATCATATTTGGTGAAGGTATCATTGTGGATCCAGTGAAAGTAGAGGATATTATGGAATGGCCTGCACCAATAAATGTACAATAAGTGCACATCTTTATGGGTTTAACAAGATATTATCGACGGTTCATCGAAGGTTTTTCGAAGCTGGCAAATCCGATCATTGAATTGCAGAAGAAAAAAAAAGTTTGTATGGATTGAGAAATGCATGGAAGCATTTCAAAGGCTCAAGGATTTGTTGACGACATCACCAATACTGAAAATCCCCAACATGGGCAAGAAATTATCGGTATGCATGGATGCGTCCAAGGAAGGATTAGGCGAAGTTTTGATGTAAGACGGTTGAGTGATCGCTTACATTTCAAGAAAATTGAGAAAGCATGAGGAGAACTACGCAATGCATGACTTGGAGTTATTATAAACTATATATGCCTTGAGAGTTTGGAGACACTATTTGATTGGAAAAAAATTTGAATTAAAGACAAATCATTGTGGATTGCAGCACATATTTACGTAGAGTGACTTGAATGCACAACAAAGGCATTGGTCATAACTAATTAGGGAATACGACTTCGATATTACTTACATAAAAGGTACACTGAATAAAGTGGCATATGCGTTGAGTCGGAGACCACACATATTCTCTGTAATACCTCTTCAGACGAATCTTCGAGAAACTATTCTAACTATACAGATTGACGATGAATGGTACAAAAGGGTTAAGGAAAATACTCGACAAGACACCATGATGGTACCAAGGTTTGAAGGTTATACATTGGAAAATGACAGATTGATGAGGTATAATAACAGGATTTACGTCCTTCCTAATGATGAAATAAGAAGTTTGATCTTAAGAGAAGCTCATAGAGCAGTGCACATGGATCATCTGGGAGTCACGAAGATGAGGGCGAACCTTAAGCCTTTATTATTCTGGAAAAGAATGAAAGTAGACATAGTTATTTGCGTGGTGAGATGTCTAGAATGTTATCAAGTGAAAGCTGAACATAGACACCCGACATGATTACTGTAGCCACACATAATTTCGATGGACTTTATAGTTGGATTTCCACCGAAGGAAAGGAGACATGACTCGATTTTCGTGGTAGTTGACACTCTGACAAAGAGTGCACATTTTATTCTTATACGTACGATGTATCAGGTGCCAGACATAGCTAGAGTTTGTGTCAATGAGATTGTAAGGTTACATGGTGTACCAAAAAGGATCATATCCGATCAAGGATCGGTATTTATAGAATGATTTTGGACCAGTTTCCAAGAGGCTTTGGGAACACAACTAAACTTTGGTATAACATATCACCCTGAGACAGATGAGAAGACAGAAAGAACGAACCAAATTTTGGAATATATGTTGCGTATGTATGTAATGGACCAACATAAGAATTGGAAATATTTCTTGCCACTGGTAGAGTTTGCAAACAACAACAATTACCAAAGCACCATTAAGATGACACCGTCTGAGTTTATTTATGGGAAACTGTACCATTGAGCTGGGATCGACTTGAGGATAAGGTCCTGGTGGGACCAGAAGTGATCCAAGAAATGGAAAAACAAATGCAAATGATAAGGCAAAGGATTAAAGAAGCACAAGATCATCAGAAGAATTATGTTGATGCATAGTGCGTTGATCGCAATTATGAAGTTGGCGGCCGAGTTTTCTTGCGGGTGAAACCGCACAAGAGTTCGATCAAGTTTGGAAAGGGTGATAAACTCTTTGTGGGACCTTTTGAAGTTGTGGAAAATAAATTACCTGTGGCCTATCAACTAGCCTTGCCAGATTCTTTGAGGCATATGCATGATGTTTTTCATGTATCTGTTTTGAAACATTATGTTAGTGATCTTACACGTGTGATTGACATGAGTTCTTTGCAGGTATCAGACAAGGGTGCTCTCACGGCAGAGCCAATCCGCATTCTGGACCATCACATTCGACAGCTACGACGTTGAATAATCGATCAGGTCAAGGTCTAGTAGGACAATTATCATCCACACTCGACTACCTAGGAGGACGCATATGATATGCGTCAACAATTTCCTTACTTGTTTGATAGATCGGACATATAGATCTTGTCAGATACTTTTATTACTTCATTTTATATATTGTACAACTTTGGGACGAAGTTTAAAGGAATAGGGGGTGTATGTAACATCCCGATCTTGCGAGCACATGCTATCGACTTATTCTTTGAGGACACTTGCGTACAAGTGATTCGGTTATAGTACATTGTCATTTGTTCTGATTATGGATTTTACATGATGATGTTGATGACTTGTGATTAATTGTTATTTGATATATATATGTATTAACAGATGCTACTGACGAGTTTTCCCTGAGTGTGCAAGAAACTTGACAGATTGTGGATGTTGATGGCTCCAATGGACCTCCTTAGACTTCGGATTGAGTCAGGGAGTGGATTGTGTTTTGTTTGAGTATTTCATTTTACACATACGTGTCAGATGAATGATTCAGTATGAGTATGTATATGAATCAGTGACATTGTTTTGTTAATGAATGCAGGTTGACGAATGCTTGCTAATATGACACACATAAGGAGTAAAGGGGCCATGCACAGAAACCAAATATTGAGGGAGAGGTGTGACAACATCCATGTCACATCCTACTAACACTCCCACCATGGCTCAAATTGTAGGTTAATGATTACCTAGTTTGATGATGTTGTGAGGGCAGACCAGGCAGTCACTTATGAAGATTCTAAAGGGCGCGCAATAAGGCAGAGTCCTTTCCTTAGAAGCCCTTAGTCTCTCACAAGGTTGCCTGAATGGAGTGCTAACTCCAAGGGTTGGACAACTACCAAAACCAGTAAAAGGTGAGTGGCACCCTTGGAGCACAGAGTGCGTCTTGAAGGGCACGTCCCGTAAATAAAAATTGAGTCAATGAATCTAGGTGGCCTAGAAAACCTTGAAAGAATAAACCTTGAAAAATCTTTAGGCCTTGTCGGATTTAAATAATTAATTTATTAATTAAAAATCCCAATAAAAGTCTAAGCCTATTAAAAATAAGAAGCCTAAGTCTAAGTTTTTGTAAGGAGACTAAATTAAATTATTAATTAAATAAAAAGGGGATGAGGTAAATCAATTTAAGAATTAAGAAAAGTGAAATAAATCTAAAGATTTGATTTAATACATGTGTGTAAGAAAATACCAAAATGGAATTTTAGTATAAGAAATGAATAAATCATGAGAGAATAGGTGTACACATAGAATGATATCTAGAGTCTAGCTACCACTAGTATAACTAGAATAAGAGTCTTATTTTAACTCTAACTCGGATTTAGTAAGGAGTCAGTCATTAAATGAGAATCCGGGGAACAAAGAGACAGATAGGATCGATTTAAGGAGCACATTTGGGAAATGTGAGGGAAATTGACTTTTAAATTAAAATAAAATATGTAATTACTTGTGCAACTTGGGGAGAGGGTGACAAGTGTGAGGAGGAATAATTCTAAATTATTTAATTAAAAAGCAAATTAATTGTGCATGTGGGGAGGTGTTAGTGAGGAAATTCCTATAAAGAAAATGGTCTAGAGGGGAAAGGGGATCACATTGGTTATTGGTAAAGTTATGCTGCCAAATTATTTTTGATTGGTTTTACTTGTGAGAGTTGGGATACCAAGCTTGTGATAGAGTGGTGGATTTACCTTCTGAGGCAAGTTTGGAGCTAGAGTATTATGGTTTTGTGTGTGTGGCCCCTTTGCAACTCAGTGGGCTAAGGGGGAAGAAGAGTACCCCTAGTGTTGGTTGGGAGGTACCGGTGAAGTCTCAACGATTAGCGAGTGGAAGAAGGAAGGAGTGCCATTTGTTGAAGAACATATGCAACTTCGTCATCATCGGTTACAATACTCTTATTGTGAATTGAAATTGTGTTAAATTTACTTGTATAATAAYGTTTATATAATTTCTCCATAGTATGTGATTGTAACTCTGAAACAAATTAGCAAGCTCCTTGATAGTTCTTGAGTTCAAGAAATTAATTTGATCATTGTTGTCCATTAAATTATTGGAATTGAATAACGATTGTTAATAGATATGTGTGTGTGTGTGTGTGTGTGTGTGTGTGTGTGTGTGTGTGTGTGTACTAAATACAATTTATAAGGGTCATTGTCATTGGAATGCAAATCAAAATTTTAATTAAATTATTTCATTGGTCAATTAAATCCCTGCATTTATATATTGAATGAATTGGAAATTGTTTAAAGACTGTAGATATTCTGAGTATGATTTCATTGATTGAAATTGGGTACATTACATAGAATTCAATCCTAACTTTTGAAAGGTTTAATGTTGCTAATTAAGAGTCAGATCCTTGTAATGTTGGTATATATCATCTTTTCCTTCCTTAAATAAGTTGTAGCCACTGCTATCTCTAAATCTAAGTTTAAACATTCTTTTCACTCTTGTGAAATGCTGTCGATTGTAAGGTAAGGGGTGGGAATGTGAGGTTGTGCACAAAACAATTTCCTAATGCCAATTTTCAATCGTAAGGAAACTGAGTGTAGGATTTATCTTGCATGTTTTCAAAATTAATTTATATTTCTTTGTCTCTGGCTTGCATGCCATTTTGATAGAAAGCATTGCACTCAAACCATGTTGGAGGGTCTCATATGTTTCTGATTGTCACTGTGTTTCGCATAGTAAATACTTATTTCTTTCTTTTACTCTATACATGCTGACAATTTGTTAAACCATCATATGGGAAAAACGTCACTACACATGCATGATCCACAGGAACATAGGTGCTTGCTTTTGAATGCACACAGAAATAAGATTTTTAGACACAAATGGAATTCATGTATCCCACCATTTACCAAAGAATGGCTCCACACATCTCACATCTGTACTTGATCTGTATTTGTATGAAACCGTTGTTTTCAAAGGTTCAGAGAGTTGGGAAAGACCATGTGAGATTTTTCAAGATTGAATCTGATGTCCATATTTATTTTTTTCATTAGTTTTCAACACTACTTGCTTGTTTCTTAGTGGTTCCCATGTTATGCAAAATATGTCTTAAGTTTATATGAGATTTGGAAGAAATAAATTCTTGCGTGAAATCATGTTTGAAATGCGAACTCCCAACAACCTATTCCTGTGTTTTCAGGTTACTAAGTAACTTTGTGCACCTTCATCTCATTTTCTCCCACCTATAAAACATACTTTCTTATAGAGATGTTGGTTTGAGGTTTTGGAAGTTTATTCCAGATATATAATACATGATAGAAAATTTTCTATCAATTTAATATGTGCATTTAATAGTTTGGTTCCACATTTAGTTCCATGGGTTTTAGGCCTTTATTGGTTTTTATATTTTGGAGATCCTTACTTTTTACATGTCTCTTCCACCTCGAATGGAAGTTTTGTTGTCTTAATGTCCTCCCCTCTTAAGAATAACATTGGTCTAATAATCTTGTTTCCATGTTAGTCAGTTTCCCTTGTTATAGTTGTGCATTAATCCCTCCACTAGTATCATTCCTTCAGTCAACGAGTGGTATTTCCTTAAATTATTTATCAAGAGATGTCGGTCAATTTTTGTGGTAATTTTCATTGTAATGGTGCCCCATATAAAGGAATTATCCACC
The DNA here is from genome assembly GCA_000966675.3 of Picea glauca. NCBI lineage: Eukaryota > Viridiplantae > Streptophyta > Pinopsida > Pinales > Pinaceae > Picea > Picea glauca. The sequence continues at coordinate 843,664 of JZKD02S1060090.1, read as the reverse complement.
ACTTTGATAAGTTTTTAAAGAACCTTTGACCTTCTTTTAGCATATATATATTGGATGTAATTTGGTGTTAAATCTTAGTTATATTGCTCATTACGCTCTGATTTTTATAGTCCTCTTTAATTAGACATGTGAGTTAGTATTTGGATCCTTATATTTTGCTTGTTAGATTGATCTTCCAAATCTTCCTTTATATAGATATGTTAAGCAGTTGGGATTATTACCCTTGATTATTATGGTTTGATTTAGCATTTAATTACCAGTATAAAGGATAACTTATGAGGCTTGATGTATAATTCTTGGCAAGGTTAGTCCTCTTAATTCTTGAAATGGTGATGTTTGATTGAGTTTCATACTTAGTTCTTACTATGATGTGACCTCTTGTAGTAAAATATGGATGTTAAAGATAGATTGAGTCCTTATATATGAATTAAATGAGATGGGGCTTCACTAATTTCCTTTCGATGAATTTGTTTCGACTTGGGTCTTCATTCGTTCCTTAAACCATGGACATGCAAGTGGACATATAAAGCCCTTATTATATTACTTTAACATGGCATGATCTTCTTAGGTCTTAAATTGGATATGCAAGATAGTATATGAATTATCTCCTCTATTCTTAATTAGGGGTAAAATTTCTTATAGTTCCTATGCAATAGAAGTGTAAGCTAGCATTGGATTCCTTCCATATTGTTTGTTATCATTGACCCTCTTAGTTCTCTAAGGAGGATTATGCAAGCAATTGACTTCTTATTAATTGTTATTTATAATTGATTTTCATTAGTTTTATAAAATGGATACATAATGTAAAAGTGGTGTTAAATTTAATGTATCGATCTTCTTATGGGTTCTCATAATGAATATGTAATTTTGGTTTTTCCTTACATACTCCTAGAAGATATTCCTTAATATGAATATGTATAGTTAAGCTACATGAAATTAAGATTGTATTTATGCTCTTGATTTATTATTCTTTATGAAATATCCTCTTACTCCTTTACACTCATTGTTGCTTGAAGATTGATAAGTATAGTAGAATATTTCAGTGCACCATGAATAATTGATGATTAGGTGATATTGATGATATATCTAATTACGGTCTATGATTGGATTAATGGGATATAGATACCTCCTTGTTCCTCAGAACAATCACCAGTCCTGAGATCTTAAGTGGTCAAAATCAATCAGATGAATCCTGGACTTGAGCGTTGCTTATGTGTCTTGGAGGTCCTAACCATGCAGGATAGGTTGGGTGGGTAGTTTCCATATGTCATCATCTTGAGATATGGTTGATTGAATAATAGTGATGTTGCTTCAGTTGATTGTGATAACATTGATTGAGTAGTTATTAAATTATGCTGTGATGCATGTCACTGGTACTAATAATTGTTTTAAAAATAAAAATAAAAATATTTACCTATTGTACATCACTAAATGTTGACGTAATAGTGGGTTCATTACATACATCAAAGAATTCCTGAGAGAGGGACCAAGAATTTTCACTCATAAAACATAATATTTACATAAATATTATACATAAATAACAATTACAGAAAATATAATACAAATCTCACATCCATCATATAATTCAAATATTTTTGATCACATTGAAAGAAGGGAAGATAAAGGCCCACATATGAGAGAACTTTAAAAGATTTTTTTCATTTAAAACGTAATAGAATACGATGGGAAAACTTTAAATATCCAATACTCAAAATTCAGAGTCCGAAAGTATTATTAAAGTTTATCCCCAAAGTAGTTCTCTGGGATTTTTTCAAAAAAATAATATAGTCTTTGATAGTCATAAAAATTAAATTGCATTCGTCGAAAGATGGATTGGGATCGTGCTCTCATGGACCATAAAATAAAGATAAGAAACATGAACATAGCAGGACGTGAAAGGAAGACAAAAAGAGAAAGATTAAAAAACCGATTATGTTTTTCTTGGGATAGATAAAAACAAAATTGGATGACTTCTGAATAGGAAGAATTTTTTTTGGGGAAGAATGTGATTTGTATTACTCACTGTGGTGGAATCTCTTCTGGTTATTTTATGGTCGATGTTGCTCTTATATTCTTCTTGGTGGCAATTTCTTTGATGGTACCAACCACTTCCATTTGATCCTCTTCAATAATTTTGATTAAAGCTAAATTTAACCAATTGTTAATGTATTCACGCATAGGAGCAACAATTGTCTCTTTTCTAATTCTTATGTCAAATAATGTATTTTCAAATTCTCTAAGATAAATTGAGATTTGTTGTAGTGTAACTTAGATGTCTTCATTTTTATTTACATATTCTACAAGCCAACTTTCAATTTCCTGCTCTATATACTTGGTCATGCTATTGAACTTCTTCACTAATACGCCCTTTAATATTTCTACATGCTCCTCAAATTCTTGCCTTGTCATGAGAATAGAGTTTGAAATCAATTTAGAATCTTGTAATTCACCAATAGTTCCTGCAAGGTCTAACTCGACCAACTTCAAATAAGCTTCACCCTGTTTAACACTTAGAATATCAATATCATCTCATAGATCCGTTAAAGTTTTAATTATATTTATCCAACATGATTTTAATTGTTTGACACATGCCGGGGATGGAAAATATTCTTCTTTTCTCTTGAGCTCGGTCATACCAGAAATTTTCAGAACAAATGTAATTAGAACATATTTATAAATACCTTCGTCCTTTTTTAGATCAAACTATGGGTATTCTCTGAAGTTTTGAATCTCGGAACCCAAAGAGACAAAGATACTTTCTAAATCCCATGTCTCTAAGATGAGAGACATTATCTTCTTTATGTTTTCTCCAATATAGCGCCTAACTATAGCAAATAGACTCAATGTTCCTTTCAACCTTAAACTTGACTATGGGGTTTTATCAGAGTTTTTCCAAGGTTGGACTATTGAAACCGGAGTAGCAAATATAGGGGGTAGCATTAGCGTAGACTCTAATTCCTTAACCCTTTATTTAAGCATGGTATTTTTGGCTTCCATATCATCCACCGAAATTTCTAAAGGATCGCCCATAGCTTTGTGAATTTTGGAAATTATGGAAGGGGGTATGTCGTTGAGATCTAACTCTGAACTAGAATTTCCTTGGATTCTTTTATTTTTTGAATTAAATCTTTCAAAGTTTAATTTTCTAGAACTTTTACCAAATAAGGAATTCTAAATAGTGAAGGATTCTTCCTCTGAAAAGACTTATTTTTGAATTGCAATTTCAGCTACAAATTCCGTACTTTCTTGCAATCTTTGTTCATCATCAGGAAATTGTATATTCTCGATGTCCAAATACATGTTCATATATTCAAGGATAATATCATTTTCAGGTACATGATGTTATACCTATTGTTGAGCATTGTCTTTTTCTTTTAACTTGGAGTTTATAAGACCGCTCCAACCTTTCCTTCAGAGGGTTTTTGTCGCCTCCATCATCATAATTATTAGTTGAAGACTTCTTTTGTCTTGGTGCAGTTGATTGAAATATTTTCTTGGGTGGGCCACTTTTCTATGAAACATTGGGAAAATGAGTACTCCTTTCATTTTCCACTCTTTCCCTCTACTTATGTTGGTTTGTTGTACTAATAATAGTCTCAATATCCTTTGTTTTCCTTTCAACAATTGGTGTTGGTGAGTCCTGACTATCACCCTCCTCTTCTACAAATAAAGAAGTATTATTAAGTGAATTTATAAATCCAACATATGTCATGTGGTCAATAAAAAGATGATTTGGGTCAAAACCGTTGATTTCTTTTACAAATTTCAAATTGTATTGGTCCAATTGTATTGCAAATTCATCAATTTTATAAATGCTTCTTGATAAAATTTCCCCAATTTTCCATGGTAGTGGAATGAATTGTCTCTTCCTTTTGTCATAGAAGAAATGTACCAAAAACTTGTACAGTCTAGCAACCTCAATGGAAAACATTCTATCTGGAACGTAATAAGGGGCTTTTCACAAGAACGATAGATTCTCACCACACTATAATGTTCCATTTTTTCAATATTCCCCTTTTTATCCAAGAAGGTTGATGCTTCCAAGGACAATCTGGATGTATTCACTCCGAAGATAAGTTTCTTGAAAGAAGATACAAATGCATTGTAAACTTCATAACAATGGTAAGTGGCCTTTTGTTTCCATAAGTTCTGATACCACTTCGTTACTAGATCAATCT
>JZKD02S1060090.1:798239-830390 GCA_000966675.3 Picea glauca | reverse complement strand
CAGTGATTTATATATACTAAACAAAGTTAATAAACCTAAGTGTAATGCAATTTAATTAATTATATTATAATTAATTATAATTATATTATATCATAATCAATTATTTTATATCATAAGATAATCATTATAAGAGTGAAATTTAATAATCACCAAAAACCATTAATCTAATTAAATTATATCATAAGATAATCATTATAAGAGTGAATTCATGAGGTAAAAGACAGAGTAATTTCTCAATGTTACCAAGGCGGTAAATTCAACTAAGTCAAAATGGAATAATGCATGGGATTTTAAATTAAATAAGGGTTTAATTAACATTAATAAGGATTAAACAAATAAGATATTAAAAAGTAGGATTTTTTTGTATTACAGAATAATTAATTCAATAAGATTATTAAGAATGGCCAGGTGTTAGCACTTGGTTGGGCGATCTGTTGTACCCTATGGTGATGTGGTGTTTCATGGTGGGTCCACGTGTCATAATGATTTTTCATCTATAGGGGGTGATCCGAGACGTGATGTGAGTTACATGTGTCACGTCAGGAGACAGGTACACAGTGGCAGTGGTGACCAAGGTGGTAGGCGAGTGGGCAGATCTCCATCGTTGTTCTAGAGTACTACCATCGAGTTATCTGAGTGTAGGGTTACTGGAGGATCCTAATGTGAATAAGTCGGAGAGGAGATATGGGTCGTAGATCGATGAACAAGAGAGATTTAACCCCAACCATATATTTTTAAGGGCCCCACGTAAGCTAAGCAGCAGGAGTGTGAGAAGGGTCGTTAACCATCGTGTGAGTTGGTGACACCAAAGTAATTGGAACCGTTGATTTCCCAATCCTGAGGGTCGTTGGATCTGTAGGTTATATTCGTCAGAGTGTTTGTGTTTGGACAAAGTCTATTGGAGTGCATTATGTGCTGGAAATATACTAACCCCAATTGGAAGACTCCGATGAAGAAGAAAATCTCTGAAGTGATCCAAACCATCGAACTGGGGAGTCATATGGGTTAGGTGGTAGATGCCACATCAATGCCATGTTGGATGGCATGAGTGATAGGAACCACGTGGTTGCCACATGGCACTAAGATGGACTCAATAAATGACAGTTCAGAAGCTTTGGGAGGCTCGGATTTGAGCATAGCCACAGTCGTTGGAAAGCTCTTGATGAGCAGAAGACAATGGTACCCTATAGATGAGGCTTTGAGATGGTTAAGGAAAATAAAAAATTCAATACCCCATCCCTTAAAAAGGTACTTACAGGGTTGGGTGTCTTACACTCCACTTCTATCTCTGGAATAGTTAGATCGAACTAATTCTCGATTGGAAAGATTGGATGATTTAGTAAATACATGCACTTCTTGTGGGGACCTATTGAGCTCTAGGATCAAAGAAAAACTTCTTCCTACTAAAGATAGTAACACAAGAGAAGGACCTCCCCTGGAAAAATATTTTGTTACCAGTCATCTGATGATTCAATCTACAATAATAGACAATGATTCTAAGTCTTGGGGGCCTAATTGCACTAATATTTTGGTGCTCTCCGAAAGCATAAATTCTAGATAAGAATATCCTAAAAAGAGAGGAGGAGATCACTATTCTTTTCGCCCTAAAACCTCCTCACATGCTTTGTTTGGTTCACAACCTAGAGGCTTAGTCCTTGATCTTCCAAAGGAGAATGGAATTGTCAAGGCTGGAAGAAAATATGCCATCAAACTCGCACAATATCATGCACTAAAAGAAGCAAGCCAACGTAAACAAATTATCTTACGCACTAGGGTCCTTAGATCAGCCAATACCCCTAAGAGGGTGATGCATTACCCCACCTCAACAGGGTCTGTCAACCTCCCGGTCACTAGATCTTCTCTCTTCTCGTGCTGGAGCATCTCATCGATTCCCCGCTGAAATCCTCACACAAATATCCACAGGTCCTTATGACCAAACCCCACCTGCACGAACAAGCACTAGGCGTAATCTCCCCTCACGTGACCATCGACGGTGACCATAGGTCTTACCTAAAGGCGCTTTGCACTTCGCGACATAGGGTATCTTGTTATGAGCCAAACCCAACTCATTCAACTTCTGAACTCCTGAGTTCCGAGTTAGGAGTCTAGTGAGCGCTAGCTCCTCCCTTATCCTTCATTCATATGACCCCTTGCTATGACCTGGGGCTAGTCCTTCGATCGCTTTGAGACTTTGTGTATCGCGAAGTTGGAAATTATCTCGTCTCCTTTCCTCAGATTCCCGAAATCCAAACTCTCGATGTCCAATCAACGATCCACAATCCCCCACGATCCAACGGCTCAGATCGACTCGTGACTTCGCATCTCGGGGCTATGGGAATTGCTTCCTCCAGTCTTCTGAATCCTGATTCATGAGTTCCCTCTCTCATTAGATCGATGGTTCACGACTTTCCATGATCCAATGGTTTTGATCATTGTCACGAACTCAGACTTCGTGAATTTCACGCTCTCTTGTGCACTTCCATGAAGGTTAAATATTGTGCACTTATCTTTGAATCCAATGGTTGTTGGTCCTCACACCTAGATCCAATGATTGGGATCTAATATCTTCCTCCTCTACGCGCTCCTCTTGTTCGGACTCCAATCTGACGGTCTGGATCCTTCACCGTGTTCAATCCAACGGTTACTGTTACTCCTCCTCTTGAGCTTATGGATTCTTCTGACTTAGAAGATTTTCTAGGTATTCAAAGGCTTCAACCTTTGTTCCTCCCACGATTCTATCCCTTAGACCTTGTCTACACTTCTAGAAGGTGTTGTCTCTTCTGAGCTTTCGAACTTGAAACAAGTTCCCCTCTATGCGCACTCCTTGCGCTAAATATGCACACTCTGCATCCAAAAGTTTTGTGCTATCTCTTCTGAGCTTCGAGTCGAGAAAGACTCTATTACACACACTCCTTGCATAACTTGCAGAAGAGTAACAATTGAAACTTATACTAACATTCACAACTTCATCTATTCATAACGAAATTCATTCATTTATGAAAACACAATAACAGTGAATTGCAAACAGTAACAATACTATGCATTTGGATCAATTTTCCTCTGTCATATTCATTCAAATGTAAATGGCTACAACTAAGATCAAATCAATAACTAAAAACTTAGAAAATCCATACTAACTCGCAACAGCCTCATTTGGGCGCACCAAACCTCTATTTATCTCAGAGGATTCTTAGGGTTCCCCCCGACTACTCATCTACCCGAAAATGAAAACCTAAATACTACAGAAGTTTGGTTACATTCAATATTTGGAGTGAAAACTCCCAGATCATTCGTAATCATCTAGCTTCCCAGCATTTGGTCTTCTTCCATTTTTCAATCATCTCCAGAAAAATCGCATAACCTCCAGCGCTTAAGATTCTGAAATTATTCTGAGGTGTTGAGTTGTCCTGCCATGCATGCTTGCTGACGATGCTCCTACATCATACTCCCCTAGATGAAAATTCATGGACTCATTTCCATGAGCTCTTGCATCGAATTTCCATGTTTCTGGATATTAGATTCATTTTCCCAACTGGCATCTTTTATTGGGTGTCCCTTCCACTTGGCTAGATATTAAAAATAGGTCTTCCTCCTAGTCTTCTTACCAATCCTTTGATCAATGATCTTCTCCATCTATGTTTTTTCTGCTATAGGCATTTGTTTTTCCCAATGAATATTCTCTTGATCTTTTGATCCCTCGATGTCATATTTCATGTAAGGGTACAGGTATGAAATCTTAAATATGGGTGATATGCCCACATCATCTGGCAACTCAATCTCATAGGAATTTGCATCAAACTTCCTTAAGATCTTACATGGCCCTATCTTCTTCATTTTCAACTTGTTATATGTTCCCCTTGGGAACCTTTCCTTCCTGAGATGTGCCACAAATTGATATCCTACTTCAAATTGAAGTTCCCTATGATGTTGATCAGCTATGCGATTGTACTCTTGGCTAGATTTCTACAACTTCTCCTTGATCTGGCTATGGAGCTTATGCATTTCTGCAGCAAAATCTTCTGCTCCAACACTTCTGATCTCACTCTGTCCCAAGCATCTCAACTCAGATACTCCCCTTGGTTGCATTCCATACAATATTTGGAATGGGATCTTTCCAGTACTCATGTTTGGTGAGTCATTGTATGCAAATTCCACTTGTGGCAGAATCTGATCCCACTGATTATGATGCACAGTGACCAGACTCCTCAATAAGTTTCCCAAACTTTTGTTTACCACCTCAGTCTGTCCATTTTTCTGAGGGTGATAAGTTGAGCTAAAGGACAGATCCATCCCCAACTTATTCCACAGTGTTCTCCAAAAATGACCAACAAATTTTGTGTCTCTGTCCAAGACAATGATTCTGGGTAGGTCGTGAAGTCTCGCAACTTCTTTGAAAAACAGATTTGCAACATGTGTTGCATAACTAGTCTTATGGCATGGGATAAAGTGTGCCATATTTGAAAATCTATCCACCACCACAAATATGGAATCACATCCTCTTTGCATTCTTGGCAGTCCTAACACAAAATCCATGTTTATTGCATCCCAAGGCCTCTTTGGTATTGGCAATGGTTGATACAATCCAGTGTTCTGTCTTTTTCTGTTTGAATGTTGGAAGATTAGACATATGTCAACAAAATTTATCACTTCTATTCTCATACCTGGCCAATAGTATGAACTGCTCAACTGTGCAAACATTTTATCATGGCCGAAATTTCCACCCAATCCTCCACTGTGATTTTCTTTCAAAAGGTTTTCTCTCATTGAGCATTTCGGTATGCACAATTGATTTCCCTTGAACAACAATCCTTCTTGAATCATATACTCTATCCACTGGCTCCTATTTCTCAGCATGGGATTTTCACATGCTTCATATGCTTCCTTGAAATCTGGATCATCACGATACATCTCCTTAAGGTGTTCAAACCCCAAAGTCTTCACCTGAAATTCCTGCATAATCAAACATCTCTTGCTCAATGCATCAACAACATTGTTAGCATTCCTAGCAATATTTGTTATGACAAAGTAAAATTCTTCATAAAATCAATCCACTTTGCATGCCTCTGATTCAATTTTTCTTGTTTGGTTATGAATTGTAAATCTTGGTTGTCGTTGTACAAGACAAATTCCTACAGGACACGGTAGTGTCTCCATTTCTTCAGGGCTTGAATTATGGCATAAAATTCCTTATCATATGTGGAGTATTTTCTCTTAGTCTCATCCAATGTCTCACTGAAATAAGAAACATGCTTATTATCCTGGCTCAAAACTGCTCCAATTGCAATCCCACTTGCATCACATCTCACTTGAAATATCTTTCCAAAGTCTGGTAAGACCAGAATTGGTCGTTCTGTTATTTTCTCCTTCAATATATTGAAGCTCCTCTTGGCCTCCTCTGTCCATTTAAAATACTTGTGCCTCTTCTTCATTGTATCCATCATTGGTGCACAAATTCCACTGAAATATCTGATTAACTTCCTATAAAAACTGGCTAATCCATGGAAGCTTCTTACCTCAAACATGCTTCTCGGTGATGGCCAATCTTTGATTTCTTTCACCTTCTCTGGGTCCATCTTCAGTTCATTTGAAGAGATCATAAAACCCAAGTAAATGAGTTTTTTCTACATAAAAGAGGACTTCTTCAGATATATCAACAACTTCTCCTACTGTAGTCTCCTCATTACTAGTGTCATGTGTCTCAAATGATCTTCTTTAGTCTTGCTAAAGATCAATATATCATCCAGATATACAACCACAAACTTGCCAATGAAATCTTTCAGTATTTCATTCATCAATCTCATAAAAGTGCCCGGGGCATTTGTTAAGCCAAATGGCATAACTAGCCACTCATACAAACCTTCATTTGTTTTAAAGGTTGTCTTCCATTCATCACCTTCTCTCATTCATATCTGGTGATATCCACTTTTAAAATCTATCTTAGAAAATAAATTTGCTCCACTTAAACAGTCCATTAAATCATCCATTCTTGGCAAAGGGAATCTATACCTGATGGTGATCTTGATAATGGCTCTTGAGTCTGTACACATTCTCCATCCTCCATCCTTCTTTGGGCTCAACACAGTTGGCACTGTGCATGGACTTAAGCTCTCTTTGACCAAACCCTTGTCTAACAATTCCTGGACTTGGTTCTTTACCTCCTCATTCTCTCGAGGTCTCGGTCTGTATGCTGCTTTGTTTGGCAGACTTGCTCCTAGTATCAGATCAATATGATGGTTGATACTTCTGATGGGTGGTAATGAGTTAGGCAACTCATCCACCACTATGTCAGCAAAATTATCCAACAATTTCTGAACTTCTTCAGGAAAATCATCCATTCTAGTACTTGTAAGGACAACTCTAGGTTTTCTCACCACAACAAATTGCATCTCTTGTCCTTTCTTGACTTCTTTTAGTATTTCCTTCCCACTCATGAGAAGTATGCTTGTGTCGGCTTCCTCTTTCACTTTCTTCTCTTCTATTGTCAGCAACATGTGTGTCCTACCATTCTTCTTCAAGGTGTATGTATTCTTCCTCCCATCATGAACGATATTATTGTCAAACTGCCATGGTCTTCCCAACAAAATATGAAATACATCCATGGGGATTACATCACATAGAATTTCATATTTATATCCCCCTATATTAAATTCAACCAAGCATTATTTAGTAACCATTACCTGGTGTCCTTTCTGCAACCATGAGAATTTGTATGGCTTTGGATGTGCAGTTGTTTCCAGCTTCAGTTTCTCCACCATCTCTGTGGATACTAAGTTATCAGTGCTCCCACTGTCAATGATCAATTTGCAGACTCTGTCTTTCATCTTGCAAGCTATCCTAAATATATTGTCCCTCTGCACTGGATTTTCAGCTTATGTCTTTGGTTTCAAGAGAGCCTTTCTCAACATCAGGCTTGTTCCATCCTCTGCTCCTTCTGCTTCAACATTCCTTCTCTATGCTTCAGAAACGTGAGCTTCACCTCCTCCTTCTGTCTTTCTCTCGGTACATTCCCAAGACATATGTCTTTTCTTTCCATAGGTATAACATCTTACTTCTCCTCCTCTGCCTCTTCCTCTTCCTTTGGAATAATTTCTTCCACCACTCTGTCTTCCTTGAGAACTTCTTCCTCTTTCTGAGTGACTGTGCGGGTTCTCAATCTTGTATTTATATTTATGTGCCTTGTCATGGGAAAATCCCTTGCCTTTTTTGGGGGTTGGGGTTCTACCTCTGCCTCACTGGCTTTTTTTCTGGTCAACTTATCCTCTGCTTTCAGTGCAAAATGATAAGCATCTTCCACAGTCCTCACTGACATCATGTTGATCTCATCCTAGATTTCATACCTCGGGCCATTTATATACCTGACAACTTTTTGTTCATCTTTCTCTCTTTATCCATTTATGATGTTCAACTTGTATAACTCCACTTTGTATTCTTTAACTGTCATACCCTTCTGTCTCAGGTTTTGTAGCTTCTTGAACAGATTTATCTAATAATCTTTGGGCATAAATTTAGCCTTCATCTTGGCTACCATTCTATCCCAACTCTTTATCTTATGTTTTCCCTTGCTTCTCCTCTTAGCCTGTAGTTCATCCCACCACAATACTACATGTCCCTTGAGCCTGGTGACATCATGTCTCACACTTTTCTCCTCATCAACGTCTTCATAGTCTAAATATTTGTCCATGGATTGTATCCAATCCAGCAGCTCTTCAACATCCAAATTACCTTCTTACATTGGGACCTCTATCTTGGCTCTAGTTCCCAATCTGACAACTGCTCTCAGTAGGCGTTCTTCGGCAACATTTTCTCCTATAGCTTCTTTGACTTCTACTTCTTTGCTATGTTCATAATTGATGTCTCCAGCATCAGGTGCCCTCCTCTGCGTTGCTTCCATCACCTCTAATCTTGCATGAAGTTCTCACATCTCCCTTTCTACAGTCCAATTGGCCAAAGGCGGCTCCACTCATCTCCTTTGTGGAATTGTGTTGACTGTCTCTCACACGCAAAGTACAACATCTAGTTCTTTTGTCTCCTCCCCTTTGCCTGATGTCTGCAAGCAAGATTATTTCTTTGATACCACTTGATGCATTACCCCACCTCAACAAGGTCTGTCGACCTCCCGGTCACTGGATCTTCTCTCTTCTTGACAAAACCCCACTTGCGTGAATAAGAAGTAGGCGTAAGCTCCCCTCACATGACCACTGGCGATGACCACATGCCTTACCTAAAGGTGCTTCACACTTCACGACATCAGGTATCCTGTTATGAGCCAAACCCGACTCTTTCAACTTCTGAACTCCTGAGTTTTGAGTTAGGAGTCTAGTGAGCGCTAGCTCCTCCCTTATCCTTCATTCATATGACCCCTCGCTATGACATGGGGCTAATCCTATGACTGCTTCGAGACTTCACATATCGCGAAGTTGGAAATTAGCTCGTCTCCTTTCCTTGGATTCCTAAAATCCTAACTCTTGATGTTCGATCAACTGTCCACAATCCCCCACGATCCAATGGCTCAGATCGACTCGCGACTTCGCATCTCAGGGCTATGGGAATTTGTTTCCTCCAGTCTCCCGACTCTTGATTCCCGATTTTCTGCTCTTCTTAGATCAATGGTTCACAAAGCTCCATGATCCAACGACTGTGATCACTGTTGTGAACTCATACTTCACAAATTTCACGTTGTCCTGTGCACTTCCACGATGGTTAAATCTCGTGCACTTATCTTTGTATCCAATGGTTGTTGGTCCTCACACCTAGATCCAAAGATTGGGATCTAATCCCTTAATCCTCTGCGCACTCCTCCTGTCCGAACTCCAATCTGACGATCCAGATCCTTCACCATGCTCAATCCAACGGTTATTGTTACTCCTCTTCTTGAGATTACAGATTCTTCTGACTTAGAATATTTTCTAGGTATTCAAAGGCTTCGACCTTTGTTCCACCCATGAGTCTATCCCTTAGACCTCATCTGCACTTCTGGAAGGTGTTGTCCCTTCTGAGATTTAGAACTTGAAACAAGTTCCCCTCTACGCGCACTCCTTGCGCTAAATATGCACACTCTGCATCCAAAATTTCCATGCTATCTCTTCTGAGCTTCGAGTCGAGAAAGACTCTCTTACACACACTCCTTGAGTTCAGTATGCACTCCATGCATAACTTGCAGAAGAGAAACAATTGAAACTTATACTAACATTCACAACTTCATCTATTCATAACAAAATTCATTCATTTATGAAAACACAATAACATGGAATTGCAAACAGTAACAATACTATGCATTTGGATCAATTTTCCTCTGACATATTCCTTCAAATGTAAATGGCTACAGCTAAGATCAAATCAATAACTAAAAACTTAGAATATCCATACTAACTCACAATAGCCTCATTTGGACGCACCAAACCTCTATTTATCTCAAAGGGTTCTTAGGGTTCCCCCCAACTACTCATCTACCCGAAAACGAAAACCTAACTGCTACCTAATTTCGATTACATTCAAGATTTGCAGTGAAAACTCCCAAATCATTTGTAATCATCCAACTTCCCAGCATTTGGTCTTCTTTCATTTTTCAATCATCTCTAGAAAACTCGCGTAACCTCCAGTGCTTTAGATTCTGAAATTATTTCGAGGTGCTGAGTTGTCCTGCCACGCGTGCTTGTTGATGATGCTCCTCCATCAGAGGGTTCCTCTATGAAGCTCATGGAACTAAATGCCAAAGGCCTAGGATGGTAGGCCAAACAACTAGCCCTCAAACACTTTGTGAATTCCATCAAGCCAGAAGTTTTTTTCATTCAATAAACGATGTTAGCAAGGGATGCATCTATAGCAAATCTAAAAAAAGTCTTGGTTGGTTGGGAGTTTTTAGCTATAGATGCTAATGGTTTCTCTATAGGTTTGGTAATCGGTTGGTTTTCCTCATGTACATTAATTAACTTATTTGTTGTTTCTTTAGGGCTCTGCACCTTTGTCCATAGTCTTGAGCTAGATAGGATTCTCCAACCAGTTAATGTATATGGTCCCTACAAAGCCAAGGAGGATTTTTGGAATTCATTACGGTCCAACAGATGGATGAAAAAAGAGAATTCAATACTTGGAGGGGACCTGAACTTCACCATTGCTAGAAGTGAGATCTGGGCCTCCTCTGCTCGTTAAGACAAATTGTCAAGTTTTTTAACGAAAATATTTTAATCTAAGGGGATGGTAGATATTAAGTCAATGGATATCAAGCCCACTTGGTTAAATAATAGAGTTGGGGCTACAGGGATATCCAAGAGACTTGATTTTTATTATGTTCATCACTCTCTCTTGGATGTTTTGAATACCTACAGGTCCTGCGTAGCACAGGTAAGAATCTCAAACCACTTTCCAGTCATCTTAGAACTCAGTTTGGGTAGAAGCAAGTTGAAGGTTCCCTTCAAATACAATCCAATATGGGGACAGCTTGATGATTTCAAATAATTGATTTGTGAGAATTGGAGAAATTTTATCCTGAGGGTGATCTTCTTACATTAGTTCAATTCACAAACTCTCTCAAAGCATTTAAAGGGAAGGTAGTTACATGGTGTTGGCTTTAGATGAACTACTCTTTCCTATTGCCTGCATTGTTGACCCAGGGTTCATATCTTTAAGGGTACCAACAAAGCCTAAAACTATTGGCCCTTCTGGTAAACCAGAAGGCAACGCAGTACACAGAATGCACTGCACAGTCTCACCTGAGATAGCTTTAAATGGGTGGTTGTAAGACTCAGGTGTTTACAGCCTAGGATTGAGTATGAGATATGAGATCTATATTCTGAGCCATTTACTCTAACTTGTGTTACAAACTACTGTTATTCTCTTTAATACTTTAACCTTCATGGCATCTTTTCTTGATATCCCAACAACAATTAACCAAGCAATATAATAACTAATTCATTCATTACACACAACGTTTAACTACTAAAAGTATGACAAAGATATGCATGTATTCATCATATTACATAGGTATTACCATGGTTCACCCTCTCCCGGGCTACGTCCACAAAGATCTAGCTCTTGGCTCTCTTATTATGGTAGTTCTACAATCTTGCATCGTGCGCTTACAAATCTCCTTAGATGGGTAAGATCTATATGAGGCGAACTAGATCGCACCAGGATCCTTGGCATGCGATCTAATCCTCATGATCTACCTTCTCTCCTCCACTCTAGCTTAATCACTTTACAAAAATAGTTCATCTATTGAAAACATTACATAAAGAAATGAACCTAACTGAACTCTTTCATGATACCTGTGTATCTATATTTATATCTATCGGGCTCTTTAGCCATTTACACAAAACCTTACAAAAACCCTAACCCTACTATTGTTAGGTCTTCCTTCTCTGCATGCGTGCTTTGCTTCCTTCCAATTGTCGCCTCCTTCTTGCATGTGTGTGTGCCTCTTACCAGTTGTCACTTTCCTCTTGCATGCTTTCTTTCCCACGATTTCTCTTCCAGCTGTCAATCTTCTTTGTGCACACTTTCTTTCCCACTTCGGCATGCTACCAATAGGCCCCCAACACTGACATGTGACTCGTCCCGAGTCACCTGATCTTTCTGAGCTGCCTCGATCTCCTCGGTGATCATCTGGAACTTTTCCCTCAACTCTGCTGCTTTTGTGAGTGCCTGCGCAGTCCTCTCCTTAATGGTATCCACTACCTGAGCTTCCATTTCGTCGCTCAGTAATCCTGCACATTCTTCCTGTGTCTGTGCCATCTGTGTTCTATATGCTTCTACCTATGCGAGTACTTCTGCTACTCATTCCTGTAATGGTTCTATTTGAGCCTGAAGCTCTTGTTTTTGTGTTTGTGCAGTGATAAGTTATGCCTGCGTCTTCTTTAGCTCTTGCATCCCCTTGACACGTTCTGGTATTGGTATGGTCGTTTGCCTCTATTTGAGTTTCTGGATCATTGCATTGATCATTTCCTCTTCCTTGTCCCAGCGTTGAACCTGTGGATCCTCCTCCAATCTTGTCCAACGTTGTGTTGCTTTCTCGAGCAAGTCAATTGTCATGCTAACCTGTTTCTCCATCTCTTGTAGTTGTGTTGTTGTTGCCTGCCTCCTTTTCTCCTTAACTATTGATGGATTTGTTGGTGTCAGTTGTTCTCATAGATCCTCGATCTCCTTCTGGTATCGAGCAATTTCCTGCACAATCTGGTCGATCTTTTCTATGGTTGGGAGTTTGTTTCCTTGTGCAGTGTTTGGAAGTTTCCTAAAAATTTCTCCCACTCTGCGTTCAAATTCGATCATGCATTCTGTCTCTGTCTAAGTTTCGGATTTCACTTGATCATGCTCTTTTTCCGACGCTTCATGTTGCTTTGTTTCTTTCTATAGCTTGACTAAGTTTTTATGTGCTCGAGATTACATCTCGTGGTCGACGCTAACCTGCAATTTATGCAGTGCCCTTGATGGAATCTGTGTCAAGACCAATTGGATGTGGTCCAAATCCTTTAGTGGTGTCTATCCCACTATTTCATCCATTTGTAGCATGCTTGGTTTTATGTAGACCATTGCATGTGCATGTGGCATTGGGAGGGTTGGGTCTCGTTCTTCTACCTCCACTCTTTCATTGGTTTGTGTTGTTGACGACTCTATGCCTCTGTTGCTACTTTCTCTCTGGGCCTCCCTGAGTGTCCTGAGGAGATGTCCCATTTCTGCCATATCTTTTTGCAGATTATCCCTGTGATGTGTTGTGTGATCGAAGTCTTCTACTAGACAATCCTGGACCATTCTTGCGATCATTTCTCCATCGTCCTCTGTGATCGTGTAGTCCAGTGATGCTCGTTGCGCCTTTGATTTCTTGTGCACGCCTGTTGTCTATACAACTGGTCTCTTAGTTCCCCCTGGTTCTTGTGTGTTAATATTTGGGGCAGTCTCCTATTCTCCCTTAGCTTGCTTCGACTATTCATTGGTCTCTTTCTGCCCCTTATGGGTCCCTATCGGCTTTGCCCATTCATTTTCCTGAGTCGGCTTGTTTTGGCATGTCCTTGGTTTCTTGGGCACTGGGATTTGTGAAGGTTGTGTTTTCGCCTGTGATGCTTCTCCTTCCACGGGTTCTTTCGGTACTTCCTGAGGAATGGATGGGATCCTCCATTCATTAGGCCATTCACTGATGACCATGTCTATATCACCTTATGTGATGCAGTAGTGCATCGATAGCCACTATTTATCTAGATCATGTCTTGGTTGTATCCACATGGCTTGACATCTAGCCCAGAAGTTAGCAATGTCCCCATATCGGGTGACAGCCTTTGGTGTTATTCTCCATGATCAGCTAATAGCTTCATGTATGTCCCATAGGTATGATTCAAAGATGATTCCATTTTCCCTCTTATGCTTGTCCTGTGGCCCTGATCTCAGTTATAGATATATCGCTCCCATTGGTTGTGGTCTAGTAGCAAACACTACATACTCTGGTTCCCGCCATCCCATGAACGCTATGAGGGTGATTAGCCATGAGTAATGGAATTCTATACTGAGGTCCTGCACATCCTTGCAGTCCACTTGGAACAATTTTAATAGATAAGGTGTCCAGCTCACGAAGGTGCCTTCTACTCACTGAGCTACAACTCCGATGACTCATGCTGGTACTTTGTCTTTGCAGGATTTTCTTAACGATTTACAGGCTAAGATCTTTGCGCCCAGTTATGTCATTGCATTGTTGATCTGTTTGATTATAATGCCTCTTGTCCCCCTGGCAGTACCATATTTCTTCTTCATTTCCTCTACTAACGCTTTCTCCTTAGATTTATCATCCAGAATCAACGTTGGATCCATACCTCGGCTGGGTAGTCCTATTATCTATGCGATAAGCTCAACAGTTATGGGATGGGTCTGTCCAGCCATATATCACCTTTGTGTGTGACTACTAACAACTTCTTAAAGCATGTTGTCGCGTACTGGCCTCTGCCAAAATGTGGAATCTTCAACAACCCCAAAATGCCTATTTTGTCCAGTCCAACGCCCCACTGATGTGGCTGGCTGATTGTTTCTCCAAGTTGGTTTACCACTATGTTCTACATAAAAACCCTCGGCGCAAGTTCCGGGTACTTGGTTTTGTCTGATACATCATGGTTGGAATACTTGAGCTTCCCGACGTGACCCAGTAGCTGCGGCTCTACCTATACTCCCTCTGGTATGCGTGGTAGCACAATTTCTGTTATTGGTTTCTTGCGAGGTGAGCTCGGTATCAGAACTTTGTCTTCCTGCTGTGGCGGTTGGTACGAAGTTCCAACAACTTCTGGTTGTTTCTCTATAAGCCATTCTGGCCAAACCGAGGTAGTTCTCGTGGTCTCTTCTGTTGGTTGACCTAGTTTGGGTACCTGCAACTCGTCTAGTTGTCGTTTTGATCCTTTATTTTGTGTCATTCGGTTACCTTCCATAGCTTATTCAATGCTTTCTGGTTGCACTTCCTGTTGGGTTTTCACTTCCTCATTCTGAGGTTCTTGCGCCACTACTGGCATGTCCTCTTTCAGGTCCTCTGCTTGTGGTTGTTGAATCTACTCCAGTATCTATGTAGAGTTCACCGATGGTATCTCTGGGGATGGGATCTCATCGATATCGACAATCTTCAATTGTCACTGCTCATTTTCTTCCAACGGCCCTCATGACCTAGTTTGAAATCTGGTCGGTCTGGTTGTCTGGCTTGGTTCGACAAACTTCAGTGGTGCCATAGTGGTGAGTGTCGACCGTTTGTTGACTTTAGAGGACTGTGGTGATCTTTGTGATCTCGCTCTATTCGTTCGAGTTGTTGTTGCTCTCTCTCTGTTCTCTTTTCGTGAATAGACAAGTTTCTTTTGTGCTCGTGTGTTGTATGGGTCTATCATGGATCTTATTGAGGACGCTTCCTCCATGATGTGATTAATGCACCATAATTGTGGTTCAATGCATCTGCAGTAGTTTCATACTTTCTATTATGCTTACTTTTCCGTTTCCAGTTGGCGTGTTTAATGTGATGTTTCATCAGTCCTTGTCATGCCTTAATTCCACTTAGTGTTGTCCTGTCATCCTTCTTTTGTCGAATTTTCGTTTCCTGCTCATTTTTCTTTGTCATGTAACCGTTTCTCTTGCCTTACTGCATTTGTGTTTCAAGAATCCTATGGATTTTTCGTCTCGGGCATGATTCACGCTTTTCAGTTTTTTTTTTCTTTTTTCTTTTTCTATTGCGCAGTGGGTGGTCAACTGTCCTTATACAACTTCAGTCGGCTCCCGTTGATCATTCCTCTTAGGTCTGTTCCTGCTAAATCTCTTAACTGTAGAGCTCCTCCATCTATTACAGATTTGACCTCGTATGGTCCTGACCAATGCATTCTCAGCTTTCCTGGGTGTTGAAATGATTTGTTGTCATAGAGCAATACTAAATCTCCTTCCTTGAAAGTCTTATTCTTAATGTGTCGATCGTGCCATGCTTTTTCTCTGGCCTTCTTCACTTGTTGATGGAATCCTGCCAGGATTCGGTCTTCCTCCATTGCTAACAGTTGGTTCAGTCTTTCCTGTATTGCGTCACGTTCTGTCATTTGTGTGATAGTTGCTACACGTAAGCTGGGTACTAAAAATTATAATGGCACTACCACTTCTTGCCCGTAGATGAGTTTGAATGGTGTGTGCATTGTCAACTTCTTGCATGTCATCCTATACGAGCATAATGATGCTGGTACTTTGAGGTCCTAGTCATCTTTGTTGACGTTATACATCTTTGTCAATGCTTTCTCTAGAATTTTGTTAAAGGCTTCTACTGTGCCATTCCCCTGTGGATGATACGGTATGCTTTTCTGGTGGTTAACTTCAAATTCTTCAAGCATTGCGGATGGTGCTATTTATGAAATGTGTGCCTTGGTCGCTCATCAAAACTCTTGGGCACCCAAACCTAGTCATTACTTGCTCAAATAAGAAGTGTGCAGTTGTCTCTGTGCTGCAGTATTTTACTAGTGCGGCTTCCACCCACCTTGTTAGGTATTTTGTCGTGGTGATGATGTATCTTGCCCGTGTTCTTTTGGATGGTGGGTTAGTTGGCCCCATAGAGTCTATTGCCCATTTATCAAATGCTTGTAATGTCACTTGTGGTCGTAATGACATATCGTCCCTTTTGTTGGGTTTGCCTACCCTTTGACAAACTTCGCATCCCTAATAGTACTCTTTCGAATCTCTGTGAATCATTGGCCACCATAATCCTATGCAGAGTACCTTCTGCATGGTATCTTTTCCTGCATAGTGTCCTCCTACCAATCCCTCGTGGGCTTCCGCTGAAATTCTTGGTCGTTCGTGCTCTAACACGTACCTTCATAAAATGCTATATGTGCCCATTTTATATAGATCTCCCGCGATCAGTTGATAGTCGGTTGTGCAAACTACTAGGTTCTTCTTCTGTGCAGTGGTATATTCTTGTGGTGCAGTACTTGTGCTCAAGTACTGGATTATCTCTGTGAAGTAGTCATTAACAATCTGTATTGAGAATAGTTGGGCATCCGGAAAGTTGTCTTCTAAGTTCATGGGTTCTTCTCCATTTGTGACCCGTGATAGGTGGCCAGGTCTTGCATTCAGTGTTTCTGGTTTGACTATTACTTCGAAGTCAAATTCTTGAAATAACAGTAACCATCGATAGATTCTCCCCCCCAACATTGGCTTGTTGACTAGGTATTTTAGGGCTGAGTGATTTGTAAACATCTTAAATTTTTTTCCCAATAAGTAGTGTCTGAACTTCTGCAGTGCATAAACCATAGCTAGGCCTTCTCTTTCCGTCATGTTATAATTATGTTCTAAGTCAGATAGTTTTCTTCTTGCGAACGCTATCGAGTGATCCAAGTCTCTTGCTCCTGGATGCGATAAGATAGCTCCAATTGCTATCACTGATGCATCTACATGAAGATGGAATGTCTTTCCCCACTCTGGATATACTAAGATTGGTGTAGTGACCATCTTTTACTTCAGGGTATCCAGACTGTCTTGACACTCACTGTTCCATTGGTACTTTATATCCTTTCTTAGCAGTTTCTCCATTGGTTTTGTGATCTGCGCATATCCTTTGATGAACTTCTTGTAGTATCATGTGTGTCCTGATGTCACTCGTAGCTAACAGACTATTTTTTGTGCTGGTAAATTAACAATGACTGTGATCTTTGCCGGATTGACCAATAGCCCTTGTTTGCATACTATATGGCCCAATAGTATCCCAAACGGTGTTCCAAATATACATTTCTTTATGTTTAGTGATATCTGACATTATCTACATCATTCTAGAATCAAGCGTAAAACTTCCACATGGTTTTTCAACAGACTATAGATTGTCTAGTCATCCAGGTATACTTCGAGAAACTGATGGATGAATTCTTTAAATGTTGCGATAACCACACTGGAGAATATTGTTGGTGCATTCTTCAGTCCAAATGGCATCATTGTATATTGGTAAGATCTTCATTCCGTCGCAAACGTGGTCTTGTATCTGTCCTCCTGTGCTATCTTAATTTGATGGTAGCCCGAGAATCCATCAGTGAATGAGTAAGCTTCGTGTCCCCCCACATTCTCTAACACTTCATCCGTGAACGGTGTAGGGAATGGGTCATGTAGGCATGCATCATTCAACTTCCTCAAGTCAACACATATCCTAATCCATCTTCCTTATTTCTTGTTATGTACGACCATCGGGCTTATCCATTCTGATTCCTTGACTGGTTCGAATATGCCAACTTCGAGCATCTGGTCGATCTCCTCCTTAACTTTCTATTTATATATGGGGTTCATTCTATATGGTCGCTATCTAATCAGTCTCATTTCAGGTCTGAGAGGTATCTTCATCTCTCCCAATTCTCCTGCTATGCCCTTCATCTCTGTAAATGCGGTAGGAAAAAAGTCATTGTATTCACGCAACAACTCTGTGATGCTTTCTACTGTTGACTCATCCCAGTAGTCTCCAATGCTGGCCATTTTGGGATGTTCAGTTGTTCTGATGTTAACTTTATTTACTTTGATTGGTGCGGAAATAACTTCGAATTCTATGGGTGGTCCCTTCACATCTCTTTCGCCTTCTACTTCTTCATACTGAATGTCGCGTGGGTCATCTTCGTCTGGTGCTTCCTCTTATACCTGGTAACATGAAAGTAGTTCCTTGATTGTCTGCTTATTTCATTGCTGCTCTTCGGTAATAAGTTCTATTTTCGGTTCTTCAATGAATATGACTCCTTTGATTCATTTCAGGGCTGCATCTATGTTGTGGTTCTCATGCTCGAATGAGAAAGTGACGGTAAATTTCTGTTGCAATGTCGTCCATGTTGTAGTTCCTTTGCGTAGTTCCTAATCTGTATACCAGTTCGTTGGTATGCCCTCTAATGTGTGAATGAAGTGGTGAGGCCATTCCTCTGGTGGTGTCATTTTCCACAACGTTTCACACTCCTCTAAGTGTTTCACCGGTGTCCCTAGTCCTTCGTATCTCCGTTGTTTGCTATTTTTTTGTTCTGTGCCAAACCTTATGTGCAGTAACCACTTACATTGGTACCAGTTTGTGATAGTCTCCTTGTGTGCACCCCATCATCTTGCGGGTGTGGCCTTGAGTGCTAATTCCAATGCTAGTAGTCTCTAGTTCTCTAATACTTCGTCTTCATATTGTGTCAAGAATGTTTCCAAATCATTTAGTCCATGAAAACTGGGTGGTTCTTTGATTTCTATACCTATCCACCGTACTGTGCGGTCTATTCTTGCACATATTCTTGTGGATACTTCGTGTAGTCTTTGTTGCCAGTTTTCTAGCCCAATGTTTGAATCTGTTGCACATGAAGTAATGTTGCGCCAACTGAGTACCCCATCTGCAGTTGGGTTTACGTAATCCTCCTCGCACGTAGTTGTTTTGTACAACTGGTCGATCTCCTCTAAGTCCAGGAAAGTGGGTTCTACAAACCTCTCCCCTTTTGATGGGTCTAGTGGTGCTATAAGCCTGTAATCTTGGGATTCAAATGACATTTTTCTTGTCTTCAAGTTGATTATGGTCTGGTTGTTAAATGCCCAATCCAAACTGAGTAGTGTCGGGTACGGTGTTGTGCCATCTACAATTTCGATGACTTCAAAGTCTTCTTTAGTGCGCACTCCATCAAGATCTAATGTTAATCTTTTTAGTCTCCCTATTGGTAGGACCCTATGTTGGTTTTCTAGTTTTAGTTGGACATTTGAGTATCCCAATGTTGGCTCTCCCATGCATTGCCAAGTTTTCTTGGATAACACATTCACTTCGGATCCTAGGTTCAGTATGATGTCTCCCATATTGAAATCCCCAATGTTAGCATTCAGCCTAAATTCCCTACTTGTTCTTCTTCTTGTGTGTAGATGATTGACAATTTTTGGTTCTAGCTTTTGCTCCATCTCGCTGCTACAATTCTCTAGGATATTTTTCAATATTTTCTTAGATGAGGGATCACTTAACATTTTTATGCATGATTGCAAAAAGTATTTGATAGTACTTACTTGTCCCTTGGGTGGAATTCCGTTGGTATGATCCAATGATGGCGGCATTTTGTATTCTAGGGATTCATGGGTTGGTTGCACAGTGGAAGTCAATGCGGTGTCCACCTTCTAAAATTCTTGTCTAGCTTCCTTAAAAGTCTCCCTTTCTTTGGGCACGTTGAACTACTTTCTTGGTTCGGTGTTCTTCTTTACCCATTGGTTCTATGCGGGTTCTTGTCGGACTACATCCTTTCCTGTCTTCGTTCCTCCATGAGTGACTATATTGATGTTTCGTCCATCCTCCCTTGCTTCAGATGAAATCCATTGAACATTCTGATTGTTCTGGTTCCTTTTTTCGTGGATATTTACTAAAAGTGTCTGACTTTCCTTTGTCTCATGATCCGATGCGGGACAATACATACAAGTCGCTGGCGGTAATGGGCATTCCCATGTGTAGTGTCCTAGTTGCTGACAGTTGTGACATGTGACTGGTCCTCTGCCACATCCGAAACCTCCTCTGGCTCGTACTCCTCCTCGATAGCCTGCTTGGTCCCCTCTCGGTGTGTTGTACTATGGTGCTTGATTATACTGTGCATATTATACTGGGGTTGCGCTAGGTTGTACTGCGGTTGTGCGTTATTGTATGGTTGTTGCACAGTATTGTATTGTTGTTGCACAATGTTGTATGGCGTTGAGGCTTGATTGAACTATGGTGTTGCTTGCCCAGTCATCATTTCGGCCTGTACCCTGTATGCGTCTGATGTTCTTTCCCACATCAGCTCTATAGTTCTGCAATCTTTGTCATCGTGGCCCACTGTCTTACAAAAGGTGCAATAAGAATTCTTTAGAACTGTCTAGTACTTTTGCATCAGCGTGTAGTGATAAGGTTCATGACCCGGTTTCTTACATATATCGCACCATAATTCTCCCTGTGGTATCAGGTTTGGCATGCCTGTTTCCATATATTGCGCGAATGTTGGACATTTGTTCTTGTGGTGTCCTTCTATCCTGCATGTGGTGCACCAAATGGCTTCTCGTTTGTCCTTGTTCTTATTCTAGTTCAATTGAAATGTCAAGTTCTTCAAATCCTCCTTGAATTATTCAATAGCGGGGTCTGTTTGTTGGTACTAGTTCTCTTCCAGCTGCAAGGATGCCTGTAGAGCCTTGGCCTACGTCTGAAACTTTTGTTGTCGTAAGGGATATTTTAGGTGTGGGAGTAGCGAGTTGAAAAACATGTGTCGGTGTTGCATCTCGATCATAAGGTATTTTAACTTCCCCTTCAGTCGCTTGAATATCTTGTCAATCTCCCATACAGACTCTCCTGGTTTATGTCTTATCTCGATCATCTCATTCATGTACTGATCCTCTGAGCTCAGCTTTTGGAAATCATTAATCAGTAGCTTCTTAATGTCTTCTAGTGTCCTCGTCATCCCAGGGGCACTATTCTTGTCTAGACTCATGTACTAGTCTAGTGCACAGTCTCTTAGCGTGATCACTAGTTGTGCAAGTTTGGTATCTTCATCAGTGATTTGTTTTTCCTCCCAGATATTTGCACAAATGAACAAATGCTTCTTAAGGTCTTCTGTTGCTTCTCCTCAAAATTCTGCTAATCCGATAGTCAGATCGTGTCCTGCCATTCTAAATACTGAACTGCTACCTCCACCATGCAGTGTAGATACTTGACTAGTACTGCTTGAACGGTCTCCTCCAGTTGTTGCTCCTACGGTAGATGTACTTCTTGTTGTCGAACTTCCTCCGAACTTCGGTTGTCTAAACGGTGGTGTTCTCTTTGGTGTATTGGTCACACATGGGTTTATGGGTTCCACACTGACATTAATATGGAAAGGATGGCTATCTTCTCCTCTCGTTCTTGAGCCTCTTGTTTTCCTCTCATAGGTTGCACACATGATTTCCTCAATATGCTCCATAGCCCGAAGATCCTCTACCTCTTTCTCATCACTTGCCAAGCCCTCCCTCGCGGCTACGGTTTTCTTCTTGGTATTCACCTTATATTGGTAGGGTACTCCGCTACGAGTCGTTCCTGATGACGCCAAGATCCACTTAAGCTGGTCGTCATCCATCAAGATCGGGTCCAAGAATTCCTCCTCCTTCTTTCCTTTATCCTCACCTTCATCCATCTATCCTCTCTTTGTCAGTGTTTCCTCCCTTCCCCCATGCACATAGGGAAGTCTAGTTGTCTGATTCCATTTTCATTACCCCTTTGTTATATAGCAGTATTTTAATAGAAGTATACAATGATCGAATGTACCTTCCGCGGGGTCCGTATAGAAATTCCTGCTCTGATGTGCTATATGACTTTGCTGTGTCAACTGTAAACTCTGTGATGAAGCCTACCACAATAATGTCAAGCCAAAAATCGACTACGCAAGTGAATTTTTTGTTCACCTACTGTAACTGCTCAACCTGTATCGGGGTCCAATCTAGTTGTTCGATTTGGTTCATCACATGGCTATCTTTCAACCTTAGTATCCACTCCTGTATTAGGTGGGGAAAATCACAGAAAAAGACTTCATGTAAATCAGTAAACACGTATTTATCCAGATATTTATGAGGTGTGATGCTAGGGTTTGTATTGTCTTTCTAGGCAAACTCTAGCTCTTTAGTTCTCAGCCAGCCTTCTATTTCTTCTTTCATGGGGCTCCAAGGTATCAACATTCCCTTCTTGTGGCTCAACGGTCTTCTGGTTTCACTCATTATTTTCTCATGTATTCTATCTCATCTACTCAGTCCTCTCTTGTTCCTCTTAACATGACAATGTAACCATTTGTTGGCTTTAGATGAACTGCTCTTCCCTACTTCCTGTGTTGTTGACCCAGGGTTCATATCTTTAAGGGTACCAACAAAGCCTAAAACTATCGGCCCTTCTGGTAAATCAGAAGGCAATGCAGTACACAGAATGCACTGCGCAATCTCACCCAAGATAGATTTAAATGGGTGGTTGTAAGACTTAGGTGTTTACAGCCTAGGATTGAGTATGAGATATGGGATCTGTATTATGAGCCATTTACTCTAACTTGTGTTACAAACTATTGTTATTCTCTTTAATACTTTAACCTTCATGGCATATTTTCTTGATATCCCAACAGTAATTAACCAAGCAATATAATAACTCATTCATTCATTACACACATCATTTAACTACTAAAAGTATGACAAAGATATGCATGTATTCATCATATTACACAGGTATTACCGTGGTTCACCCCCTCCCATGCCACGTCCACAAATATTTGTCTCTTGGCTCTCTTATTCTGGTAGTTCTGCAATCTTGTGTTATGCGCTTACAACTCTCCTCAGATGGGTAAGATATATATGAGGTGAACTAGATCACACCAGGCTCCTTGGCCTGCGATCTAATCCTCAAGATCTACCTTCTCTCCTCCACTCTAGCTCAATCGCTTTACAAAAATAGTTCATCTATTGAAAACATTACATAAAGAACCGAACCTAACCGAACTCTTTCATGATACTTGTGTATCTATATTTATATCTATCGGGATTTTCATCCATTTAAACAAAACCTTACAAAAACCCTAACCCTACTGTCGTTAGGTCTTCCTTCTCTGCATGCGTGCTTTTCTTCCTTCCAACCGTCGTCTCCTTCTTGCATGCGCGTGTGCTTCTTACCAGTTGTCGCTTTCCTCTTGCACTCTTTCTTTCCCACGATTGATCTTTCAGTTGTCGTTCTTATTTGTGTATGCTTTCTTTCCCACTTTGGTCTATTGCCAACACCTGGGCCCATGAACGCCTGCAATACATAGAAAATATTCTTCAACAAATAGATTTGGACTTGAATTCATTATATGATATTTATGCTACAGTCCAAACCTCTAAAGAAGAGGTGAAAAATATCAAAGGCCTAGAAGAGAAGAGATCTCAGCTATTACTTGACAAGGAAGTAGACTGGAGGATCAAAAGCAGAGCCACTTGGTTTGCTGCTAGAGATCAAAACACTAAATTCTTCCATAAATTTACAAACTTTCATAAAATCTTAAACACTATATGGAGTTTGAATGACTCTTCTGGGAATAAGTTGTTAGGATTCAATGAATTGGCAGCTCTTAGTGTGACTCATTTCTCAAACTTGCTAAAGGAACAAAACATCAATATTATTTAGGAGATCCTAAAGATTTTATCTTACTATCCCAAAATGATTGAGGAAGTTGATAATGATATCTTATTTCAGGAAATCACTACGTAGGATTTGGTCAAGGTTGGGGCTACTTTTCAAAAATAAAATAGACGTGGCCCTGATGGATGGACCATTGAATTCTTCATCAACTTCTTTGATCCGATAAGTGATGATTTTCTTATATTGGTTGAATAAATTCAGGTTCAAGGTAAAATTTTGAGGGGATTTAACTCTACTTTCTTTGCTCTCATTCCTAATATTGGCAACCCAGATTCCCTAGATGGATTCAGACTCATTTCTCTTTGTAACTGTGCTTATAAAATTATCTCAAAAATATTAGCCATGCGTCTAAAGCCATTTCTTTCAAATTATATATCTTCGAAACATTTTGGGTTTTTCGAAGGCAAGTACATTCACGAGGCAATTGGATCTACCCATGAAATTTTACATTCTATTTAGCTTATGTCAAAGTCTGCTTTTGAAACTAGATCTATCATAGGCCTATGACCGTGTGTCTTGGCTCTTCTTAAGACTGTTGTTGTCTCACTTGGGGTTTTTTTATAATATGGTGAAATGGATTATGTCTTGTGTGTTCTCGTCAAGTTATTTAGTACTAATAAATGGATCAAAACTCTGTTTTTTCAGGCCTCTCGGGGCCTAAGACAAGGATTCCCCTTGTCACCTTACTTGTTCTTATTAATTGTAGAAGGGTTAAGTAGAGCACTATCTCAGGTGCGGAGGAGCAGAAAGTTTCAAGGGGTTGTGATTTCAAATAGAATTGTTATCACCCATCTCCTCTTTGTTGATGACATTCTTCTATTCAGGGTTGGCACTATGAGAAAAACTAGATATGTCAAAGAGATTCTAGACCTTTACACTTGGGCGACAGGAATGGTGATAAACTGTGACAAATCGAGTTTATACACATATGGGATTTATGAGCAATCTACAAATAACATTACTAGATTGTTTGACATACTGTCGAGGGACCTTGACTCTAGCCTTAAATACATGGGCTTTGTTCTCAATCCACATAAATATTGAATTGCAGATTGGAAGTGGTTGGTGGATAATATTGAAAGAAGAATTACACAATGGTGCAATAGATGGATCTCATGTGATGGCCGATTATTTTTGGTTAAAGTTGTCATTGAAGCAATTCTTGTGTATTGGTGTTTTCTTGTTGATATCCCAAAAGGCATTCTGAGCAAGATTAGGAAGCCTTGTGCAAATTACCTATGGAAAGGAAGTTTACAATTCAAAGGTGCTCATCTTGCTTGTTGGATTTTTGTAGCTAAACCTAAACATTTGTGTGGTTGGGGTATTAGAATTCTTCTTCATTTCGGGAAGGCCCTTGCGGAAAAATCTTTGTTGCAGGTTTTGACGAAAGACAGTCTTTGGAGGAATATTATTTTTCAAAAATACATTGCACCAAGCAGGCTCTTGGAGTGGATTAGAAATCCCTCAAAAAACTCCACAAGGGCATCTAATCATTGAAGATCTCTTCTTAAATCATATAACGTGATGGGTGATCATATTGCATGGAAAGTTAGGTCAGGTATGAACATTATAGTTGGAATTGATGCTATTGTTGGATGTGAAACAAATATATTTCTCCCCCAAGACACCATTCTTATATTACAGAACAAAGGCATGTGCACCTTAGATAAAAGTAAATAAGGTCAAGGATGCATCCATCTGGGTTCAAGGTTGGTTGTCGGCATGAGACATTGGTCTTGTAGAGGATCATGGGAGGAGATGGAGCTTGTTTATTGAAGAGCTAAAAAGGGGCAAGTTAGATTGACCACACATACTAATGAGATAGTATGGGTTTGGAATGGAGATTGTAGTCGTTGCAATGTCACTTATGGGCATACAACACAATTAAATCCTCATTCTATGACATATGAGTGGTGGTGGAGAAAAAATTGGAAAGTGGCAGCCTCAACAAAATGAAAACAACTGATGTGGCTCATCATTCTTGATCGAACTCCCACTTGGGACAAAATCTAGAAAAAGAATCTGGAAGGTCTGAGTTGGTTCTCTCTATGTCAATCAGGTAATGAAACTAATCTTCATCTCTTTTTCAAGTGTCCCTTAACCAAACGGATGTGGGCAAATGTTGAATCATCCTTAGGCATGCCAGGCCTATGGAATAAAACTATAGTGCTGTAGAATCTAAAACATTGTCTCTCCTATCGAAACTTGAAAGTTTTCAGACATGTTCCATTTCTAGTTATGTGGAGATTGTGGATTGCTAAGAATGAAGTGATATTTGAGGATAGGTGTGTTCCTAGTTTTCACGGTGTAGCTAAGGCGTTATCCATTTTACATCACTTTCAAGATGGTGGGAAGATTACATAACAACGGGTGAGAATTTTGCCACATATAAACAAATCCACCCCCTGGGGTTTTTCGATGGAGCAAGCCAAGCAAATGGGAGAAATTGAAGTGTTGGATATGTTCTTCATATGAATGAAAATGATTATTTTGAAGGGAAGGTTTTCCTTGTAGAAGGGACCAATAATTTGGGGGAAATTTATGGGCTTCTTCTCTTATTAAGGGTTGCTCATAACAAAGGTGTACTTTCCTTACAAGTGTTTGGAGATTTTGAACTTACAATCAGATGGATGAAGGGAGAAAACCAGATCAAAAATCGGGTCTTTTCAATTTTTCCATTCATTTAAGGGATTTTTCCAACTCTTTTAGCTCGATCACCTACGGTCACATCTTTAGGAAGTTCAATGATCATGCATACTCTCTTTCAAAAGCATGCTCATGGGGTCCTCTTGTACAACTGTTTGAAGATGAATGTAGATCAAGGACTGTGGTATTATCCAAGTCCTTTATATTTCAAATTCTATAGTTCTACTAGTAGATCTTCATCTTTTGGTTTGACAATTTGGAGATAGAGCTTGAGTTATTGAACCTTATGTATATGCAATACAGTCGAGACTTTTTGTCAAGTTTTGTATAGTAGAAGTTTTAGAGTTATTTTTTGGTACAATATTGATGATAGTGAAAGTCAGTTGAAAAAGCTTTCGATCTTATCAAAGACCATTTTTTAGTCTCTTGAAGAATGTATTACATTTCTATTTGAAATATAATATGATTTTTTTTCCGAGGAAAAAAATATAATGTTGCAAAAATTAAATGTATTCCTCCGACGTTCTGATGATCCTCTCTATTTAATTCAATTGTCAAAATTCACATTGGTTATCATTGTATTAATCACATTAATCGTGGGAATAATTAGAATGGCATCTTCAATGAACTTTAATCTTGATATTATATAGGTAACAATTATTAAGGCAATTGAATTGTGCTATTAACTTTAAGGTTAAATTAGATGGTAAAGTTAAAAAATGCTAGAAGTTTTTAAATATTAATTTTTTAATATAAGTGATTTACATTAAAATTAGAAAATGTGTGGTGTAAATAATAATTTCAAATAAGAAAGAATCTAAAGTTACAAAAATAATTATTAGTATGTAAAAATCTAGTTATATTATCTTAATTTATACATATTCAATATTCACACAAAGTAAATGTATTCTTTTCATTTTTTTCATTTTTTAAATTTCTTCTCATTTAGCCACTAAGTTTGAGTTTGCAGTTCATGTAGGCCTTGCTCACTCCAAATATGGAGATCTTATAAACTAGATGGAGATCCAGTAATTCCTTCTTTAGGTCTAAATTGCCTAATTCATAATGTCTCCTCATCTCATAAGAGAGTTTCTTTAGTACCAAATTGCATAATTACCTCTTCACTTCACAAGATGGGTTGTGATTGAGTCTATATCTATATCAGAACTCTCAAAAGGAGGGTTAACCACATTTTACATGTTTTATTGGAGCTACCTCTAGAGATTTCTTATCTATTGACTATCATTATTCAAATTTATTACTTTTAATTGTTTTCACACATAAACTTGAACCTTCAAATGACTTGTTAGTTGAGAAATACTATATCAAAGAACACTTTTCTACAATCTAAAAATTTATAATCTCCACTTTTCTAGAAAATTTTCTACAGCTTGAGTGGGCTTAATTGTTAAGAACATGTGTTTCTTCCTAAAAGATCACATATTCAAATCCATAAGGATAGGGTACGTATACATCACATCTTTAGACTTTCCAGTAAAATGGTTGAGTAGAGACCCCACCTAAATAAATACCTACCAAAAAAAAAAAATACCAAATTCATATCTATATAACAACTTATAAAAAGAGAATTAAAATATTTTAACTATTGTTAAGAAAGAAACTAAATTCATATCCACATCACAACTTAAAAAAATCCAATGACATAACTTCTTATTTTCTACACATCACAAGTTTATACTTTTAACTTTCTTCTTTGAAAAATCTCGTCTTTTATGATAAAATCAACCTTCACTTACATCAAGCTCGAGAGAAAAACAAAATTCAAAGAATTTTGAAAAAATCAATCTAATTCTGGTGTATAAAGGTGGTAGATTCAACGATAAAAAGGAATTAACTGTTCTTAAGAAATTGACATGACATTGACCACCTAGAAATGACCAGACCAGCTCTCGGTCACTTATCCTACACGCAATGGTAGGATCATCCTTAACCAGAAAAGATAAAAATAACACTGGGATCATCCTTATCCACCGATTGGAATCAATCCGATTATCTAACAGGAATGGTATTAGATATCAGGAAAACCAGTGTCACCAAATGGATAGTAAGAATATCAACGTCACCATCCTTGTGTGACAAACCAATTCTAATTTAGTAATCCGAGAAGAAGGAAATTTGGCCATTAGCAAAGGAGTCTGTGGTCTGATATGGAAACTCCAAGTACTAGATAGAGACGTTGGAGTTTGTTGAATGGGGAAGGAATCGGTGCTCCAATTTTGAAGTTATACGCAAGGTATCAACATGGTTTTATAGTTATGGTAATAATATTATTCTATGTTTTTTTATATTTAGAGCTTAATCCTTTATTAGCATGGGAGGCTGAATTCTTCCAGCAAATGGAATCGAAGATTTCATTTTTTTTATTTCATTTCCGTCTGATACGGGTGGCGTGACAGATTTGATGGAAATCTTTTTGTTTTCTATGAAATAGTATGAACGGTTTGAAGAAATATCTGTCCAGCTGTATGTATATATAGGAATTTGGACTGAGCTAGGAATGCTCAAAGTTAAGTTGGAGTGAAATAATCACTGGGCAGTTGAAATTCCCGAGAGTCGAAACTTCTAAATCCCTACCAACTCAATGGAACTATACCTTTCACCCAAAAAACTTGTCGAAAATTGGGGTTTTTCCACTTACTAACTTACTATATTCCATCTTTCAGGTTATCTGACTTTGCAACAGCATTTTCCGAGAATCAATGCACGGTTTTTCATTCAAAATCACAACTGCGTTGCGCTTCATAACCCACACGTCAACTCCTATGGATACCACCGATGACGTGCCCGTTGAATATATTGATTGTAAGCGCGTAAAAGATGTATGGGATTATTTCGGTGATAGGCCAACTCACAGATTCAATGATTCCGTTATCATTCACCTTTACAAATATCAATCCCGCCTCCCCTTCAAGACGTTATCATTTCACCTTTAGAAATATCAATCCCCCTGTTTTGAGATAGAATCTCGTACAGAAAATCTGATTTCATGCAATTCTGGAATTGATAGCAAATGGCACCTTTTGCTAGTACTTCCTGTTCTTCCACCCAGGACATCAAAGATTGTGAAGCTGTTTACAACTGCTGCAAAGGTAAGTGTATGAATGGTATAGGAATCTTGTGATATTTCTGAGCAATCAGTTTTTTGAGATTCATCATGAAATTTTGTGTTATAAACTTGTTTAGGAATTGCAGCGAGCAAGGGCAGATTAGAACACATTCTAGCGAGCAGAAATGCTACAGAACGCAAGGAGCTGGGAGATCTCTTCTATGCACTCTACAAGGAAGATCTCTCCACATTTTTGCATGCAGAATTGTGTGGAAATCTAGAGGTATTTTAAGCATTATATCATGACATTACATTGATTTTGTCCGTGTGTTTTTGTTATTTTGAACTGATGTTAGGGCTCAAACACAACCTGATACATGAGTGTTCATCTTCTCACTGTACTTATAAACTTTTATTATAGATGGTAGCTTTATTTTTTTATTATATATGTCTCGGTGAGCCTGGGCAGTTTGCCAATCGCCTTTCCTGGATGAAGAGTAAAAGCCTGTTAATTAGTATCTCCACTAAGTAGGATAAACTTGATGTAGAAGGCACCAATTTTGGGATCAGAGTTTCACGATGTTTTGATGGGTTTTACTAAAATGCACCAATTTTGGGTAATGGATTCCAGTGAGATTTTCCGTTATGATAGTTTCACCATGTTTAGATGAGTTTTGAGGTCAAGGTACCTTACAAAAAACTGAAACGTACAGATAAACAGAAACCATGAAATTTTGTTTTGCTTTGCCGAATAGTAATACAAATTCTAAAACCCATCACTTGAAAAACAGTAAAACCTCATTTAAAACCCCAAAACGGTATAAGCCATTCCTCCTCCCTTTGCACTTATGCAAGCCCTAAAACCCATTCCTCCACCCCTGACCCATTACTTGGTTGAACAAAAAATTGTCCATTAATGCAAGCTCTCAAGCCCTAGCCTCTCAAGTATTATGGCAAGGCAGGATGTATCCATTGGTTTAGATCACTGGCATTCGATAGCATTTTTTTGTTGCTAAAATTATAAGAAAATGGATCTTTGGAATTGTTTCATTATGACTTAAATTTCTCTCATGGTGGAATTTTGCCAAAAGGTTTTGGCAATTATGAACCATTCCAAAACTTCAAGTCTTCAATTTTTTGGGCAATTTTGAACCATTCCAAAACTCTAGTTTTTTTTCAAATTTAATAGATTTATGGAAATTTTGTGGCCTCGGATGTTTGACCATTTTTTTTTTCTTAAAAGCCATTTATCAAGATAAATGTCCATTGGGGTTTAATTAACAAGACATTGTTATAATGTACACTGGAATTCAATTCCAAAAAGAAATGATCGGTATTCTTCAAAGAAGTGGTATGTGGAACCCTATTGAATGGTTGTTACATTGGACCAAATGATCACAACATCTAAGACTTCCTATACAGGATGGATTGGTTGTTAAATGTCAGCTTCCAAGTAGTCAGTTTATTGACTTCTGTAGAAGATTGGATCTTATAGAAAACTTTCTGATTGCAAAGTTTGTCCATGGTTAGTGCAGAAAGCAGTGGTTCTCTGGATGCATGATCCAGCAGAGAGGGATGCCATTATTGCCAAAACTGAATTGAGGAGCCAGTACCCTGATTTTAGGGCTTTGACAGAGATACTCTGTTCACGCACTCCGGCTGAAACTCTTCGGATAAGAGAAGCATATCGCGGTCTGTACAAAGCTTGTTTAGAAGAGGACATTGCTCAAGAAACAGTTGGGCCTCACCAAAAGGTATGGAGCCCATCATTAATTTTGAATTTGCGTTCCATATATATATCTCTATCATAGTGTTGCAAAACTCAGATTTTTCCTTCAGGCAAGTTTTTCCAAAACTTTCAGATCCGAGTTTTAAGTTTATGTTTGCCGAAATTTGGAAAAGTTCCAATTTGTTAATTTCCCCTGTGATGGCCCCTCTGATTTTTTGGCAGAGTTTTGCAATATATTTTGTGGATATGTCTATTCGATTTTGAATAACTATGGTTGAATTTCGTGACCTGAGCAGCTGCTTTTTACATTGGCAAAAGCACAACGATGTCCCTCGAGAGACGTAAATATTTGTCAGGCCAAATGTGATGCAAAAAGACTGTATGGGGCTAGGGAAGGAAGAATTGGAATAGACGAGGGAGCAATTGTTAAATTACTCAGTGACAGAAATCTAAACCATCTACGAGCTGCTTTCGGGTACTACAAGCAGTTTTACGGTCACGATATTCTCAAGGTAAGTAAAATCATGAACAAATAAAAAATCAGTAGCTTCAAATAAATTCTTACAGTCACTCAATTTGCAGGCATTGAGGAGGGAAACATCTGGGAAATTTGAATACGCTCTTCGCATTATAATCAAATGCATTTGCTACTCAGCCAAATATTTCTCAAAGGTATTCATATTAGCCACCTGAAATAGTTCTAATAAAATAAATTTTTCTTGATAAAACAGAAGTCTATATTGACATAGACCTCTCTTAACTGTAAAATCATAGAGTTTTTTTTTTGCCTTTTCAGATTCAAAATTAAGTGGTGCAGGCCCTTCTAGCCTATGTACCCTGTAAACCCGTGTTACCATATGCATGAAGGAAATGAAACCAACCCATGAAACTGAAAGGGAATCCGTGTTACTATATGCAGGGTTCAATAAATTAGTCTATTTAGTCTCATTATTATTTATGGATTATTAAAATACAGATTTATATTGACATAGATCTATCTTGACTGTAGATCATATCATAGTGTTTTCTTATTTTATCTTTTCAGATCCAAAATTAATTGCTGCAGGCCCTTCTAACCTATGTACTCTGTAAAAACGTGTTAGCACATGCATGAAG
>JZKD02S1060090.1:685169-761598 GCA_000966675.3 Picea glauca | reverse complement strand
GAAGGCTTAAGCCTTGGGAATAATATTTTAATATTACTCCAAAAGATATGTTTTAACCTAAGTCCTTTTGAATGACATGTGATTTTCCAAATAATGGGAAGCACGCACGTTACCGGAACACACGTAGTCGCATGGGCGAAAGTGTCAACCCTGACCATGCAATAAAAGTCGTGATGAGTCGTGTTGGGGGTTCTCTTCTCCAGTTCAATTCACGGACTGCCAGGAGGAATAGATCTGACCCCGACATAAACACCCCGTACATCTTCTGAACCGTCTGAACCTGAGTTGAACCTGGCGTGGATTGTCTATCACGCATTTCCCGACACCAGAGGGGAGTCTATCCTGGGCAGGGGGGATGGGAAACGTGATTCGACCGGGAAGGGAGTCTGGGTAGTTCCCTGCGAAAATGGTCGCTGGAGCAACTCTGGAAATTAACAACGTGGGGCCTTGTTGCCATGGTTGAGCTTGTTCGAGAGGTCCGAGTCTGTATTCCTGGTCGACTGTGTAGTCAAGCAGAGATGGATTGCACGTGAATTATTGTCGAGTGCAGGTGGTAATTGTGTCTGTGTGTGATCTCTCTCTCGGGAGGGAGGGAGGTGGATGTTGTTGGAAGAGGTTTCTTCCAGAGAGTGTCCAGCACCAGCTTTAGGCTCGGAGACTTCCTGATCCGGCCTATTGCCGAGACCTGGAGAGGGAGTTTAGCACCGATGGACTGTGCGTGTGAAGGTGTATACTCCCTGGGCGGAATAGGCATGTGGGGAATGAGAGTCTGGTAGTAGTGGGCGTAAGATGGCATCTTTGGGAAGAACCTTTCCAGGTATTTTAGTGTTGTTTTCCCTGTAACCTCAGCCTAGTTAGGATTCCTTGCCTTGGGGTGGAGCTCGGTCTCAGCTCAGGGGTGACCCACTGTTGAGCTGATGAACAGTGTGGTCTAAGGCTGGGAGGTTCGTGGAAGGCCTGCACTTGGTTGGTGGATTTCACTACTGTTACAAGATAAGTGTTTATCTATGTTTTACCACATTTTTATCAATATGCTTTGTATTTCTGTGTATTAAATGATCATGCATTCTGCTGTGCATTGGGACTAATGTATGTTTCGTGGATTATTATGCTAAAAATGTTCCTTATGAATATTTTGAGATTAAATGAATTTCACTGCGTAAATGCACATGATTAACCATGGATGGTATGTGTAATTCTGTGTAGTAACACCTGCACGACATTCGCCTGTGAGGGGATGTTACATTTATAGTCATATTGGTTGTGGTTGAGTAAGAAAATGCATTTTTATAGTCATATTGGTTGTGGTTGAAGGATATTATCTTGTGGAAGTGTATTCGCGGAACTATATTCAGTTATGAAAAGAATCAAATACCCTTTAACTTAAAAGGACAAAAACAAATGTTTATGTAGCATCCCTCTAGGATGCTAGATAATTGATCACTCATTAAATACATATGCAATAAAAACTTTGTTTTAACATAATTTCATTGATTTTCATTTCCACAACTCAAAGTTTTTAACATAATTTCATTGATTTTCATTTCCACAACTCTTTTACATTTGCTCAATGATAATTGTTAATAATATGATGAATGCAGTAATATGTTAACTCTAAGATTTAAAACTTGAAATAAAAGTATAACAAAATACCATTGAAAAATACCTCCCCCGTGATTTGTTGAAGCTCATTAGTTGCAATGTAGTTCTGCTAATAGTAGGAGAGTGCTTCCAAGCATTATTTTCCCATTTTCTTTTCCCACTTGTCTAGAGGGAAACAATGGAATCCTCCCATAGGAGCCTAGCCGACTTCCTAGATCCAAGAAACCTGTTTCTTGGCCCTAGATGCTCGTGATTCCAAGAACAACAAAGCACATATGCTCTAAGAAGACTATCACAAGAATTATCTCTTCCAACAATTTCACAATCTCTCCTCCTCCTCGAACCTCTCCATCCTCCCTATTTATCAAGTTTCCATACACCCTTCCCCAAGTCTCTTCAACCACCCTCATTATTATCCATCAACCTCCCTTATCTAGATTTTTGGAAAAATAAAAATAGAACTAAAATATAAATGACTTATATTAAACAACAATAAATAAAATGCAAAGTCTTTCTTTTCATGCTAGCTAATAAATGTAATTTGACAATTTTCCCCAAAATGTACATGACAACCCACCATGCTCATTTAATTCACCATAACAACGATCAATCAAAGTCAAAGAAGGTATTTAATGCTTCTAGATATTTTGTATGCAATATAATTTACATAATCAATAAACATTCAATTAAATAGTCAATAATCTACTTTAATAATTAATGCATTAATCAATTGTACTAATGTGCATGTGTAGGGTATGAGTGTGTAGCTAGCGGACACATATCTCACGCATATACTAATGATAAACAACCATTGCCTCTAGTGCATAGTTCCTATATGATCACACCAAGACATGTAGGACAACAGATCAAGTAATCCATCATTTAATAATCTCAATGAACAAAATTACATCAATTCATCAATAACTCATTATCATACTTAAAATATCAATAGGAAATCAAAAGAGGATTTTAAACATGGTAGGAACCAAGTGAGTAAACAATAGTGGCATCTCTAATCCCCAATCAATATTCTCTTTTAACATCGAAGCATGATTCATTCCTATCATTTCCTCTGTTGGACTAAGCTAGAGCATCAACTATATTGACCTAACTCCATATAGAACCTGTAAGCGGAAGTGTCATACATCTCGACCAAGCTTCCCCAACAGGCAACTAGCAGTCGCCATCACACGTCTAGGCGAGCGTGACTTCACACAGCCCTCCGACGATTCTAGGTTTCAGAGGATAAACAGTGGGCAATACATCCACCCCTCCTTATAGAACTAGGGTCAACACCCTACATCAAGTCGTATTGTGCAATTATTGTTCTTAGAGTCACGTCATCAAACAACCACTCTGGGCAAGTTGTGCATCCTATCAACACCACACTTACCACAGATCATAACAATATTTCAAATCATAAATTCAATAATAAGTACGACTTATAGCATTATCTTCTTGATGTCTACGACATCCAAGTTTCCTTAGCACTATAGTCGTTTGGCTATCACATAAATCATCAACTTGTAGGTTAGTTCACCAATAACTCATATCCATGCATGTACATCATAATTTCATATAAGTATCCATATCTATATTGATGTTCAATTAAAAAATGTATGTTTATTTATATCATGTCTTGCATATGTTATGCATTCACAACATAACTTGAACTGATATCCATGTACCAAAATTCCATATTTAAATTTGCATGTTTGAACAATTCTCATAACTATCATAATTATGAACATATAACAATAAAAATATAATTATCCAACACATAAATAGGTCCAGATATGTTAGAATATAGGTGGATGTGCTCGTTTTACCATTGACAATACCCTTGTCACCCAACCATACGCCGAAGCCACCCTCCGAGCACCTTAACCTTGACAGAGAATCACTCTAGAAGCAAACCCTAGGCTAGATAGCCAAACAAAGGGTAGCGCACCTTTCCCCAAGGATAGTGCATCAACAAGAGCTGATCAGATAGTCCAAACCCTACCCAAGAGATAGTCCAAGTGTAACTGCTAGTTGCAACAACTTCAACGACGGCTCTCCTCCAAATCTGCGCAAAAACTAGACAACTGCAGTGCGCACAAGTGCTGCTCTGCAATTCTGAGACTACCCTGCCAGAATGAGAACTAGCCTCCTGTATTTATACTAATTCTGGCTAACTGTCTGGGTTGACTTCTCATTCTGGGTATCTGTCTGTTCAATATATATTATTATTTATGGCTGACTTCTTCTCTTGGAGGCTAATAACCTAATATAAATTATCTTCTTGAGCCAACAAGTCTTCTAGGGTTATTAGCCAACTCATTAGGGTTTCTTCTTGCTTCCCGGAGTATTCTATCCTTGTCAGGTTTACACATGGAGGTAAATACCTCCCGCAACTACCATAATATCAACACTCCCTCCTAGCTAGGGAGGTATTACAGGTAATGGTATTGAGCACAAAAACATACCATTCACCCGGTAGCATCAACATCATGACTAGATCATGAGCACCATCATCATCATCAGTGTCATCAGCTGCATCATCTCTCGAAACCATACTCTATCTGAGTAATCAGACATGATGCTCACTCCACAGAGTGATACAAGAGCCATTCTTCTAATCTAGAAGAGTAAATGTTGGGAAATATATGTCCTTTGATTATCTATCTAACTGATAATCATTTCCAATATTGTTGATAGTCTTCAAGGCAATCGAAACAAAATAGAACACAATTGTGTCTATCCATAGTAGTACATAACTACAATCCAGTGGTATACTACCACACCAAGTAGCACACAAGTACTTTATTAGTAACGTATAGTCATGAACAGTGGAACACATCCACCATAGTAGTATACATCTACTGTCATACAGTCTTCGTAACAATCATTTGATATCAACCTGCACAGAAACAATGTTATGATATAAACTGAATCATCTGGGCCAATCTTTCACTCACATTTATGAGATCTGAAAGAATATCTGCCCTCAAAAGGTAAAACATCAATGATGAGCTGTATAGACTATTCTTCTCAAGCAAGGAAGAATAATTGTCCTGATTTCTGAGCCTGGACCATTCCCTACCCTGGGCCATTCTTCCTACACTAATCAAAGTGCACCCTGGAGAATGTATAAACCCTAAGGAATGCATGTCCCTGATTGTTGAGCCTAGACCATTCCCCACCCTGGGTCATTCCTCCTACATTAATCAAAGTGCACCTTGGAGAGAATGTATAAACACTAAGGAATGATTGTCCAGACCATTTCCTCTGTTAACCACAAGAGGAAAATACTGTCATGTATCAACCTCCAAAATGGACCATTCCTCATGTTAACCACAATGAGAAATTGTTGTCCAGCGAGGCGGGCCAGTCTTCTTGAGTAACCCTCAAGAAGAGAGACTGCCCTAGACCACTCCCCATGTTAACCACAATGGTAAGTCGTTGTTTATGATACATCAGCAATCTGGACCATTTCCCATGTTAACCACAATGGAAAATCGTTGTCCTTCAGAAATCTCAATCCACTTTCCGAACTGGAAAGGAAACTACTCATCCTGGACCATTTCTTGAACTGAAAAATGACTGTCCATAAATCAATACATATCAGTGCTCCCTCCCAACCTGGGAGTCATCTCTTCCTTTTTCAATAGGAAGTTGTCTCCACGAGCTCCAGCTTGAGTATGCAAACTCTTTCATCTTGGATAGAAGCTTTACCAAGATGTTTGTTTATCTGCTCATCTGTGGAGATATGTATTGGAGAATCTCTTTCTCCTTTCTGAACTTCATCATGGATAATGTAATTCTTGATTTCAAATGTACTTCATTTTGGAGCACTAGTTTTCTCTGAAGGCTTCATGTAGCTCTAATCAATAAAGTATATCATTGTTGGAACACTGGAACATATCCATGTGGCACTTCTTCAAGACCGGTTGGACAGTCATGGTGAACTTCTCATAGGAATCATCCAAAAATTGGAGAGTGATTTATAAGCCAAAGATCAAATTTTGTCTCAACTCCATTAAACAGAACATGAGAAGTCACCTTCTAGTAAAAGTATCCAGTATGTGGT
Source organism: Picea glauca (assembly GCA_000966675.3). Classification (NCBI taxonomy): domain Eukaryota; kingdom Viridiplantae; phylum Streptophyta; class Pinopsida; order Pinales; family Pinaceae; genus Picea; species Picea glauca. Next base: position 755,924 of record JZKD02S1060090.1, on the reverse strand, counting down.
ACCTGCAGAAGGAGAATGCCCCAAGAAAGTGATGGAAATAATTCCTACATGTGAAATTGGCATGAGACAAATTGTGCATTTAAATTCCTCCCAAAAAAAGATAGGTCAGTCCTCATGTCAAAAGAAAAATGGTAAAAAGGGATCATGTTATCCAAGAATAAATAAGTTATGTTGCTTTTAATGTGGTAAAAGTGGACATGAGATCAAGAATTGTTGGGATCTTTACCCACATTTAAAGAAGAACAAGGGGGATGTAAAGACACTTGCAACAACATTTTATGATGAAGAATATTTTATGATGGCTAGTATTGGTAAAGTGATCTATGAGGACATCGAAGTTTGGTTTGTGGATAGTAGTTCATCTCGCCACATTACATGGATGAGATCAGTGTTTTTAACATTCTCAGAAATCGACACAGATTGTTATGTTGGATCTGGAACCAACACCAGGCAAGCAATTAGATGATATGGATATGTGAGATTCCAGCTCAGGTAGGATTTATGGGGATTGAAAATATGTTATATGTTCCAGACCTAAAGGTTAACCTACTCTCAGTTTCTTCATTTGAAGATGATGCTTGTATCATCACATTTAAGGATGGTCAAGTACTTGTGTATTCAAGGGAGGTTTCCCCAGACACAACTATAGTACTTGGTGTTTGTAGAGAGAGGATGTATAGGTTACTAGGAAGACCTATAGTATGGACAAATGGTTTCTTAGAACCAGATTCTACACAGATTCAATGTCATATTCTACATCAGCGCCAGAGGCATTGTCAGACATCGCAAGTTGTGAGACTCCTCCTAGTACAATGGGAATGATAAGTCCATAAGTAAACCATTTGAAAACATCATTGTATAAATGTATATTTGTAAATTATTTGTACAACATGTATATATAAATATTTTTTAAAGTCTATTTAATGCTTGTAAGCCACTCATTGTAAATTATAAGAGTGAGAGGGACTCTGTAAAATTTCTATATGGTCACCTTGTATGAGTGAGAGGAATTTTGTAAGAGAGTCTATATGTTACCACCTTATATTGTTGCAAAGTGAGAGGAATATTGAAGGGATTTCTAAGCCTTTTTTCAACAACAGTGAAGACAATTGTATTGTCTTGTCATCAACTAAGGACTACATATGGATTGAATTGTTTGGTCAACATTCTTGATTCTGAAGAAATGTAAGTGAAGGAACATAAGGATGTAGGTAGTTGGAACATGTAGATCAAGAGCTCAACAACAGTAATTGTTAGTAAGACTACATATGGATTGAATTGTTTGGTCATCATTCTTGATTCTAAAGAATTGTAAGTGAAGGAACATAAGAATGTAGACAGTTGGAGCATGTAGATCAAGAGTAGGAAGAGCATCAAAGTAATGAAAAATTTCTTAGAGCTGATAAGAGATATATATATACCCATTCTATCTCATGTTCGTGGATGTATACCTTGAACAGAAACAATCAAGGTGATAAAAGTAGAAGCAGAATTGTTCTTCAAGGCAAGAGTGACAATTAATAAAGTATTCATTCAAGGACTTCTATAGATACATCAGCAATACAAGAACAACGATTCCAACTGGGCAAGGCATAGATCAACATTTGACTTGGTTTCAAATTGGCCGAGACAGACTATCTTCCACAATAGGAGATGGGATTGGATGTTGAAATACATGATTCATATATTACAGAGATTCAATGAATGAAGGATTTTATCATGCAAGAATTTATAAGCCGAAACCTGAGCTACATATATTAGCTACAATTTCAGAGACGAGAGTCAGAGCTATGTTCTAGAGAAGCAAATAAAGGTACATTGATCTGATATCCAATATTTAAGGTCAATCCAAAAAGAGAAAGTGAGTACAAACTGTTCAGCAAGATGGAATAGTGAAGAAGCTTCATCACTAAGTTACTGATCAGAGCATTTCACTAAGATGGAAGAGTGAGTTGGAGTTATCGTCACTAATTTGTTGACTATTAATACTTTTGGAGGTGCAAAAGTTCTTCAATGGGAAGGAATGATGTAATGTTCCCAAGCCAATTTTTTTGCTTGGAACACTAACTGACCATTGATTTGCTTGTTGTGTTTGTCTATTTGCATATTGGCCTCTTAAGTTTCAGCCTTAGGGTTTATAGTTTGGTTATTTAAGTTTAGATCTGAATACAAGCAATGAAGATACAAGATAACACAAGATATGGAACCAACAACAAGATCTGACCTTTATTGATGTAAATAGCAAGAACCCGATACAAGAAGGATGCAGATCTGGAATAATCCTCAGATAGCTCTAATATATAAGATAAGAGCTGCTACAAAATGCTCCGGAAAGAAGATGCAATCCCCCAAGATTGGATATACAATAAAGATCAATACAAGATAGATACAGGGTCAAGTCCAAACCCACCCTGGCTGCAGATATGCTCCACTGGATGGCTGTGAAGACCTAATATTTCGGCTAGCTGAAGAAGACCTCCAAATAGCATCAAACTCCACCAATTGATAGATCGGGGCAAGTAGAAGGCCTCTCTGAAGTCTCAAGCCCTGATGCCAAGATATGCTCCTCCAAACTGATGAATCCTCAAGCAAGACTATGCCCTCCTGAAGATTGTCAAGCTCAATATTTTGGCCCTGATGAAGGAGGCCTCCAAATGCCTTGAAATTCTCCAGAAAGATAGATCGGGCCACCACAAGCTACTGGGAGAAGTATCAGGGTCAAATCTAAGGTGTAACCCCTCCCAATTGAGCAGATCTGAATCACAGTTATGCCCTCCTCTCAAAAACGTGCAAAACTCCAAATAATAATATATCAAGAGTAACCCTCTCAAAATACTCCAGATATGATGAAAAAGGCCCTACAAGAAATACCCAGGTGCTAGAATGCCAATAAGCCTTGTCAATAACCTGGATCGATCTCCTCTCCAAGGAATGATGTGCCCCTTGTTGGAAAACCCTCAAGGGTATGGCTTGTTGCTCTCCTGACTGGATGATGGTACCTATGAATACTATAGAATGGTGTGGGTGGAGTATTTCATCCCTGAGACCAATCTTGGAACAAGGTGAGTGGAATTTGTCACCGCTGAGTTGTTCTCTAGGGTTTGTATTCTCAAAACCCTCAAAATTGTGTGCTCAAGAGCCCAATAGCCATATGCATAATAATCCAAGATGAATGAGAGGTGCACCCTAGGCTTTCCTTTATACCTCTTTCTATTCCTCTGTTGAGTTAAGTTAACCCTTAGGTTCAAATCCTAACTCAACCTCAAGCGCTCTATTCCTCCAGTGAGTTACTTTTTACCTTTTTAAGTCAAATTTGACTTATAACATTGATTTTAGCTAACTTTTCCCCATGCTGCATGAGACTATAGTCTAGTGGGGATGAATAGACTACCAAGTCTCTCCAAACCTCTTCATCAAGAGGTGGGGGACATTACAGTCTCCCCTGCTATAAATTGCTTGCCCACAAGAAATTCTGAGCATGTCTCCTGTAACACCTATTCACTCTCCCACGTGGCATCCTCAATACGCAGATCCTTCCACTTGACCAAGTATTCCCTGATGCTTCTCCTCCAAAGTTTCTTCTCCCTAACCTCCAGTATTTCCTTCGGCATTAGTACCAACTGTCCCTCTTCATCTAAGGGTGGCAGTACCTCAAGTGGCGTGATGTGTTGGCCAATGGCCCTCTTCAAGCATGACACATTGAAGATGTTGTGAATTATGTTTCCCTATGGAAGCTCAAGCTCATAAGCCACGACCCCTACCTTCCTATTCATCCTGTAGGGTCCAAAAAACCGAGGTTGGAGATTTTTTGCTCCACTTCTTTTGATAGAAGCCTGCCTGTACAGATGGAGCCTTAAGTAGACCAAGTCACCAACCTCAAATGTGCACTCTACCCTGTGCTTGTCCACCTGGACCTTCTACTGATTCTGTGCCCATTGAAGATTACCCTTCAATTCCCTAAGTATGTCTTGGCTCTGTTGTACCCAATCTTGTACCATCAGAGCTCTGCTATCACCAAAGGCAATCTCTACAAAGGAGAGAGGGTCATAACTATACAAAGCCTTGAATGGAGTCATACCAATGGACATGTGTTAAGTGGTGTTGTAACAATATTCCCCTATGTGTAGCCACCTAACCCATGCCTTCTGTTGCCCTGCTACGTAATTTATGAGGTATCCTTCCACCCACTTGTTGACTATTTCGGTCTACCCATTAGTCTGAGGGTGGTTGTTGGTGCTAGGGGTCAAGGCCATACCAACCAACCTGAATAAATCCTGCCAAAAGTTTCTCATAAATCAACTATTCATGTCACTAACAATGGACTTGGGCAATCCGTGCAACCTGAAGACATCCCCGAAGAACAAATTTGCAACCTGTGTTGCGCTGAAGTCTGTGGCAATGGAGAATAAGTGTGAAAACTTAGTCAACCTGTCCACCATCACGAAAATACGGTCTTACCCTTGTGCCCTCGGCAATCATGTGATGAAGTCCATGGAGATACTTTCCCATTTGCGCTCGAGAATGGGTAAAGGTTGTAACAGTCCTGCGGGATGGGTATATTTATCCTTGTTCTCTTGGCAAGTAGTGCACTCTTTGATGTGTCTCACTACATCTTCTTTGAGAGCCCTCCATGAAAATTGTTCTCTCATATGTCTATATGTTTTGACAATGCCTTAGTGCCCTGCCACTGGTGAGTCATGACATCCCTGTAGTATCTTGGCCTTGAAGGCTAACTCAGGAACCAAGAAAATTCAACCCTTGTAGTAGATGATGTCATCTATGACTATGAATTTGTCATCCTGTATTTTCCCCTCCATCAACTGACAAGCAAACTAGTTCTTGGAGTATTCTACCAAGAGGTGGGCCTTCTAGTCAACTGAGATATCAGTCATGGCATAAACCGATGGCCTCCTGGATAATGTATCTACAACTATGTTGTTCTTCCCTTTGACAAATTCAATGTCAAAGTCATAGGCATGTATCTTGCTGACCCAATTATGTTTCCTCTCATTTAAGTCCTTTTGTTCCAAGAAGTACTTAAGGCTGTTGTGATCTGATTTCACCACAAATCTTGCACCTACCAAGTATTGCCAGAATTTGGCCAAGGCGTGCATGATAGCCAGCATCTCTTTATCGTATATAGTGTAAAGAAGCTCAGGGCCCCTCAATTTTTGGCTCTCATAGGTAAAGGGATGCCTATTATGCATCAGTATGGCTCCAATGCCCTCTCCGAGAGCATCACACTCCAGTGTGAAGGGTTGGTCGAAATCTGGCAAGGCTAACATTGGGCATGTGCTCGTGACCTTTTTCATCTTGTCAAATGTAGATTGTGCTTCTTCACTCCACCTGAAAGCTCCCTTCTTAGTCAAATCGGTCAAGGGTGCACAAATTTGGGAAAACCCCTTGACGAATCTCCTGTAATAATTGCAATTACTAAGGAATCCCCTCAACTATGTAAGAGTTTTAGGTGTGGGCCAATCAACTATCACTTGGATCTTTTCTTGATGTACCTGTACCCCTTTAACTCCAATGATGTGTCCCAAGTAGAGGACCTCTGTCATCCCAAATTCACATTTGGACTCCTTGGCATACAAGGATTGGTCTTCCATGATAGTTAAGATATGTTCCACATGTTGAAGATGTTCCTCCCAGGTCTTGTTATAGATTAGCAAGTCATCAAAAAACACAAGAAGATGTTTCCTCAACTACTTGTTGAAGACGTGATTCATGCATGATTGAAATGTGGCGGGTGCATTGGTCAATCCAAATGGCATCACTACGAATTCATAGTGGTCGTAGTGACACCTGAAAGCAGTTTTGGGGATGACCTCCTCCCTCATTTTGATCTAATGATAACCAAAGTGCAAGTCAATCTTCGTGAAGTAAACAACCCCATGGAGCTCGTCCAATAGCTCATCAATCCTCAGAATGGGATACCTATTTTTGATAGTCTTCTTGTTTAGTGCCCTGAAATCAATGCACATGCACATGGTTCCATCCTTCTTCTTGACCAGTACCACTAAGGATGCAAAAGGACTGGAACTTGGTGTAATGTGACCCATGTCTAAGAGTTCCTTGATGGCCTTTTCTATCTCATCTTTGTACTTCGTTGGGTGTCGATAGGGGGTGGTGATGACTGGTTTTTCCCCCTCTTCTAGCTCTATGATATGCTCAAATCCCTTATCTGGTGGCACTCCTGGGGGAATGGGACCAAACACCTTACTGTGTTTTTCAACGATCCCCTGAATCTCTGGTGCATAGTGAACCTTTCCCTTCTTTTCCACACATGCCAAAATATTGCACTCATCAGCATATACAATCTCCTCTCTTCTGAAAATGTCTTCCATACGCTTGGTTGTAACTACCCTGGCTATGTTTCCCGACATGCATATGAGAACTATCTTTCTCCCATTCTCCTCTGTGAAAGACATCTCCATAGTCTTGTAGTTGGTGGTGATAGGTCCCAACGAACTGAGCCACTAAAATCCAAGGATTATATTTGTATCAGGGAGGTCCATAACATAAAATTCGTGTGCTAAGTCATGCGTACCTAGTGTAAGCTTCATTCCTGGAATGTACATGTTACAAGGCATGGTACTTCATCCTGCTACCCCCACCTTGAATCCCTCAAACTCAACTATGGGTATGATCCTCCTCTGCAGCAGTGCTGCGTCAATGAAATTGTGTGAAGCACCCCCATCAATGAGCACTGAAACCTTTTTCCCCTGTAATACCCCTCTCATCCTGAAGGTGTTGAACTTGGGTACCCCACTGATGGATGCCAACGTACCCTTCTCTTCTGCTACATTGTCGTGACTTGCAGCCTTCTCTTCTGCAGTTTCGGTGGTGTCTGCCTCTATGCTCTGGATGTGGCCAAAATTCTCATCTTCCTCTTTATCATAGGTCACCTCAATATAATGAGCCTTGCCACGACCCATACACTTGTGGGATGGGTCCCACGGTTCTTTGAATGTGTAGCATAGTTGATTTTTCCTCAATTCTCTTCTAGTGTTCTCATCCATTCTACCTCTTCCCCTATCAAACCCCCTCGAGTCTCTTCCTCCTAGATTCATTGGAGGTCTTTGGTCTCTTCCTCCAGTGTTTAGGGGTGGTCTAGAAATGAACTTAGGCTTTTTTGTTGGGCCTAGATATCTGGTCCTCCATATGGAATCCTGCAAGTTGGTAGGCTTGAAAGCCTTAACCCAGCCATTCAAGGGTTCCATCAAACCCTCGGTAAACAACATCATGAGCCTAGATTGAGATACATCTTGCACTGTGACTGTTAGTCTCTAAAACTCCTCTATGTATATCTCTGATGATCCTGTCTGCCTGAGTTGGGTAAGTTCCCTAAAAGGTTGTTCTGGATCCCCTTCGTCAAACCTATCAATAAGTCTTTGTGTGAATTATGTGTAGGCCATTATCTGATTATGGCCAAGTGTAGTCAACCCATGGTACCACCATTCATGAGATTTTCCTTCCAAGTACATGGTGGCAAACTTGATGGCATCCATCTCTCTCATGAGGTTGAGCTACAGGTAAGTATCAAGCTTTTGCACCCACGCCTGTGCAGTCACCTTGGCCGAGCCATCAAAGTATGGGATCTCCATTTTCCTAGCCTTACGCTCTAGCTCATAATTGTCCCTGTGGTACGACCTGTGCTTGCTTCTAAACTTCAATCCACAAAACTGATCCAATGTGATTTGTCTTTGAACTGGTGGGATGAGCGAGTTGTACTCCCCGACATATTGATCAAACTGATCCTCAAATTCATCTGGGTGGTTGGGCTGTGAATTTTCATCCACGAATGAATGCAAGTATGGCCTAGGAGTGGTCCTGCTACCTGTCTGTCCCTGTGATACTCCCTCTCCATGGCTTCCCTCAGAATAATGGTAGGGAACATATTCATGTTGATGTCTATTCCCGCCATGAGATGCACTAGTTTCCTTGTTGGCATAAGATTCTGGTTCTTCCCCCTATGAGTCATCTCCATCAAGAGTTGCGATATCTTATGTTGGTTGTCTCTTACCTTTCTCGAGATCTCTGATATTTCGGCATGTCCCCTGCATGTTGTCTCATGGTTTTCCTGCAGGTGATTTACAAGGTCGCTCTATGATACCTGTTTGGAATGCTGCAAGTCCCTAGCAATCCCTGCTATGTCCTCACCTGAACCTTCCATTTTGGCCTCTGCTTCACCTGTCTGTTTCCTTCTCCTGCCCATATAGATGCCACTGAACTTCTGCATGCGCTAATCCTCACAACCACTGTAATGTTCCCAAGCCATTTTTTTTGCTTGGAACACTAATTGACCACTAATTTGCTTGTTGTGTTTGTCTATTTGTAGATTGGCCTCTTAAGTTTCATCCTTAGGGTTTATAGTTTAGTTATTTAAGTTTAGATCTGAAGACAAGCAATGAAGATACAAGATAACACAAGATATGGAACCAACAACAAGATCTTACCTTTATTGATGTAAATAGCAAGAACCTGATACAAGAAAAATGCAGATCTAGAATAATCCTCAGATAGCTCAAATGGATAAGATAAGAGCTGCTACAAAATGCTCCACTGGATGGCTGTGAAGACCTAATAGTTCTGCCTAGCTGAAGAAGACCTCTAAATAGCATCAAACTCCACCAAATGATAGATCAGGGCAAGTAGAATCCCTCTCTGAAGTCTCAAACCCTGATGCCAAGATCTGGTCCTCCAAACTGATGAATCCTCAAGCAAGATTGCACCCTCCTGAAGACTGTCAAGCTCAATATTTTGGCCCTGATGAAGGAGGCCTTCAAATGCGTTGAAATTCTCCAGAAAGATAGATCGGGCCACCACAAGCTACTGGGAGAAGTCTCAAGGTCAGATATGAGGTGTAACCCCTCCCAACCAAGCAGATATGAATCACAGTTGCACCCTCCTTCTCTAAAAAATGTGCCAAAACTCCAGATAATAATATAGCAAGAGTAACCCTCTCAAAATACTCCAGATCTGATGAACAAGGTGCTACAAGAAATACCCAAGTGCTAGAATGCCAATAAGCCATGTCAATAACTTGGATCAAACTCTTCTCCAAGGAATGATGCACCCCTTGCTGGAAAATCCTCAAGGGTACGAACTGTTACTCTCTTGAATGGATGATGGTACCTGTGAATACTGTAGAATGGTGTGGGTGGAGTATTTCATCCCCGAGACCAAGCTTGGAACAAGGTGAGTGGAATCTTTCACCACTGAGTTGTTCTCTAGGGTTTGTATTCTCAAAACCCTCAAAATTGTGTGCTCAAGAGCCCAATAGCCAAATGCATAATAATCCAAGATGAATGAGAGGTGTGCCCGAAGCTTTCATTTATACCTCTTTCTATTCCTCTGTTGAGTTAAGTTAACCCTTAGGTTCAACTCCTAACTCAACCTCAAGCACTCTATTCCTCTAGTGAGTTACTTTTTACCTTTTTAAGTCAACTTTAAGTTATAACATTTAGTTTAGTTGACTCTTCCCCATGTTGCATGAGACTATAGTCTAGTGGGGATGACTAGACTACTGAGTCTCTCCAAACCTCTTCATCAAGAGGTGGGGCACATTACAAATGATCCAAGAGGATCCAAGGGATGTTCATAGAAGATTTAGATATCCAGAACATTCAAGGAAGGTCCAGAGATCCATAACACTTACAAAGGTCTAGAAGGATCTAAGGAACATTCACATAAGATCCTGAGAGATCTAGAACGTCCACAGATGTCCCAGAGGATCCACAAATGCTCAAAATTCAAGTATCCCATGTTGTTCCAGATTATGTACCTAAGTCTTAGAAAGTACAGTGTCTAGGCATCCGAAAGTGAGTAAAGGATAAATAAGGGGGAAAGCATCAACCTTCGGGAAAGGAAGCTAAGGTTGATTTCCGGGTTGTCAGTGTCTAGCCTCCAACTGTTCCTGGATGTTTATATCCCGTTCAATAGTGGCCCATGAGCATTCAAGTTCTTCCCGGGTAGTGGTTGTTTTAAGAATAGTATCGAAAAGGTTTAAAGCAATATGTGTTTAGTCTGATAAACCGGGTTCAATGTTAGGTTGTCTTTCAACTTCTTGATAGTCGGGGACATCTATATTCTTTATGTCATCAGTTGTATCTGAGGGTTGCTGTGTGTTTAAGGACTTCTCATAATCTTCTTTAGTTACATAAGGTTGAGTGCAGTCGTCACCCAAATTCATCACATCTTCTTCTAGACCCTCGAAATATTCCAGGTCATTTCCTCTTATAAAATTTTCATTTTTTAAAGGAGTTTGAATTTTCTTATCTTCATTTTTAGTCTGTCTTTGTTGATTTTGAAGATTGGGGTTTCTCCTGATCCCTTTTAATGAAAGGGTCGGCTTTAGATTGATCCAGCTCCATCCTAGAAATTTTATTTGACAATTCCTTAATTATCCTAGCGATATCATCCATTTTGTTGATATGGATCTATTAGATCTTGAGGGTCTGGCTTGTTCCCTGAAACATCTCATTTCTCGGTTTCTCGTTTCTACCTTAGCTTTCAATTTGCCAGAATCCATCATGTTAGATTCGATTTCCACAGCATCATCCTGCATTTGGGTTAGGGTAGCCCCTCTTCTTTCTCTTAAAAGAAGGGCAAAATTGGGTTCGAAAACTCCCGCAAAGGTTACTTTGGCTGCAGGTTGGGATGGTTTAACTTCGGCTGGGATTTTATTATGCAACTTATTAAATCTTTGAATAAATTCCATAACTGTTTCTGAATTCTTTTTCTTTAAAGATCTGAACTTGGTCAAATAATACAAGTGGTCTTTCCTTTTGCCCCACTGTCTAAGGAAGGCGTCTTCTAGGGCATCGTAGGATAATATCGAGCCTGCAGGTAGGCTTCGAAACAAGGCTCGTACCCATCCTTCGAAAGTTTGAAAAGACAACCTCGAATACACGTCTTCGTGCTCGAGACCTAGGATATCCGCGAACTGATCAAAAAAGTTTATATGTTCGGCTGCAGTCAAGTCTCCTTCTCTTCTAAGCTTAGGTAGGTTTTTTATATAATTTTCAGGAAGGTCATGAAGAGGGACAGGTAGAACCAAAGGCACATATCTTGCAACTACCTTAGAGAAAACTCTGGGAGGGGAGAGAGGTCCTTGGCCTCCTACTCCTTCTCCTGGAGCCCCACCACCTCCTAAAACTCCTCCACCTCCGAAGACCGCTCCACCTCCTCCTCCGACGGCTGCCATCGATACCACTGGATAGGGAAACAGTGTATTGTATAGAGGGTTCTGGAACACTAAAAGAGAATCTTTAGCTTCTTCGTGAGGTGAGAAAACCAAAGATGGGTGATAAGTGATGCGAGGACTTGGTTCTTCAGATTTGCAAGAAATGTAATCAGGGGAACCCACGGGCGTGTAATCGGAGTGTAAGGTATACTCTTTGAGACCTGGTGAGGTCGTGAGATCTAACTGAAAAGTTGGAAGGATATTGATCTCTGATAAATCCATTGCGGGGCTTTTACCTCTGTATACATTGGAGGTTATTGAATGGTTTTCGCTTTTAGTCTCAAGGAGAGCTAAAATTGGATTTATGGTTTCGGAAGGGGAACTATGCGAAGTTGAAGGTTTGAATGAACTCTTGATCTTGGGTTGTGGGTACTTAAGCTGGTGTACTGCAGTAGTTGGCTTAAGGGAACCTCTAGTTTTTAGTATTTTTTCGGGATTGGAAACGAGCGTGGTCTGTTTTCCCTCTGGGTTTTGTCTGGTATTCCTTCGGCCGGATGCCATCTTATTTTAAACGTGGAGTCTCCAAGTGAAGGATAAGAAAATCCTTTACAGGGTGTTCACTCTTTGTTCACTATCAAAGGGTGAAACTTGCGAGAATGTCGTTCTTCCTAAGGAAAAGGTTTCATAACTTCGTTCCCTGACAACGGTGCCAAAAATATGTTGTTCCAGAGTCTGTACCTAAGGCTTAGAAAGTACAGTGTCTAGGCATATGAAAGTGAGTAAAGGATAAATAAGGGGGAAAGCATCAACTTTCGGGAAAGGAAGCTAAGGATGATTTCCAGGTTGTCGGTGTCTAGCCTCCAACTATTCCTGGATGTTTATATCCCGTTCAATAGCGGCCCATGAACGTTAAAGTTCTTCTCGGGTAGTGGTTGTTTTAGGAATAGTATCGAAAAGGTTTAAAGCAATATGTGTTTGGTCTGATAAACCGGGTTCAATGTTAGGTTGTCTTACAATGGGGACAGTCATAGAGGAACAGTGAAAGTAAAGGAAAGTTTCAAAGTTTTAGATATTGTCTCAATTCGATCGTATAAAAGAGAACTATCTGATTTAATGTTAAAGATAAATTACAAACCAAAGGCCTTTTCTCGTAACTGTGTTATCTAGTAAATAATTGGTGTGTGTGAAAATGTGAGAAAAACATAAAGTTGTTTATAATACGAGGATACTATCAAGGGAGAATCTCGCCCTGTAAACAGAGGAAGAAAAAGGTGAAAAGAAGTCTGACGAATGTATAAAATATGAAAATCTAATGATTCCACGGGTCTTGTACCTACTAATAGCCGATACAGAGGAAAAACTATAAACTATATAGACAATTAAAATTAATCACCACAGTAGAGGTTTTACTAAATTGCGGTGTGACATTCATCAAACATATATGTGCGAAATGAAATTGAACGAGAAATCAGAGAAGAAACAAACTCATAACACAGTCTTGACAGAATCAAGAGTCTTCGGATTACTTTATATTAATATTCAAAAAGGAGAGTCTCTATTACAATCGGCCAAAATAGGTCAACCCCTTGTTCTTTCTTCAAAACGTATATTTATACAAATTTCTACAGTCTGAAATCTCAATCGTTCTAGAAGTTTTCGGTTACAACAAAGGATATTAAATGTTTCAGTTCTTTGTTTCTGTCCTTATTTGGTACCAGAAACCTGTCTCTTTGCATGCTCTATGCAAATAACACACTTCTCCACCAGTTGGGATATCAACTTAGAAGGTTTTGCTTGATTGTTGGTCTCAAAAGTGTAACAATCCTTCGCTAGTTGTGGCAATTTTCCTTCCACATGTTGGTCTTTGGCGCTGATAGAACATAATTGTACACTTGATTTAATTAGACATTTATCTATTTGGACTATCTCCGCCTGGGTTGTTTGTGATATTTCAGCCAATTCTATTTCTTCATTTTCCTTGATCTTGAGCAGATGCTTGGTTGTATTGATATGGCACAGTATCTCAGTGCTTCTTTCATCATTGGAACCCAACCAACTTCCATCTAGAAAACCGAAGGTTTCTTCACAGGATTTTCTTACCTCTCTAGCTTGTTGTCTGCCTTTGGATATGTCACGTTCCCATTCTTTCAACAAGATATTACCTCAGGTCTGCTTCAAGATAGAAAACCTGGAACTACTGCATGTTTCCCTTCTCGTCGTGGCTATAATAGCCTCCTGGAAAGCAACTCGAGCAACCCCAATGTCTTTTTCCCTGAGAGTGAGATTTTCCAATATTCGATCAATGAGTTGGCAGTTGTTTTGAATCGTTTCTACCTTAGCAAGTAGACCTTGTTGAGCTGTCGACACTCTTTTTCTTATTTCTATAGCTTGGGATTGAAATATCCCGATAACGATTACTTGTCTTTCGGTGAAATCTAATTTGGCTTGTAGCTGCTCTATCAATTCTCCTTGTTGGCCTACCTATATCTGACTTCTCTAAGCCATCAGTTGTGTCTATTCGAGATCGGCTTTGAGCCGCTTGATCTCCTTTTGATCAGCTAATCTAGCTTGTTCCAAACCTGTATTCGCCTGATCTTTGGAAGTGGCCTCGGTTGTAGCTAGTTTAGCCTCTAAACAATTTTTTCACTTCAACTGATCCTTTAGGGTCCCGACTAAATATTGGTTGGCTGTAGCGAAAGCCCCCAATGTTCTTTCTATTTGAGTTGCAAATTCCTCCTTTTTCATAGCTCTTCCATCAGTCAAAATTTTAAATTTCTTTGATATTATACCCCCCTCTTGGTAAAGTTCTTGTTTTACGACAGCCTTTCTCTTCTTATCAAAGAAGAATTCATTCGGAGGTAGCTCTTCCATTTTTATAGGTGTTAATTCTTCGCCGAAAACCCAGCCTGCATCTGGGACCCCTTTCATGGACTATAGGGGGGTAATAGAAACGATGGGATTACCAACCTGCTTAGATGATTTCCCTGGAGAAACAACCGAGGTTGGCTCACTTGGAAAGTTGGAAGTCTCAGTTTGCTCTTTCTTGTCCTGGTGTTCTTCTTGGCCGGGTGTTGAATCTTTGGAGCCTTCGGCTTCCATTTGCTGCACCTCTACGGCCGTTGGATTCTCACCCTGTAATACTAGGGGAAGGCAACTCTGCCGATGTTCTTGGAATTTGAAAACATCGGCCCTCTCTTCGGGTGACAGGGCTTGTATCCGAGCCAAAAACTCGGCATAAGATCTCACGCCTTGGAAAATGTCATCATGAGGCGAATTCTCATGCTCAAACCTTTTAAGGCCACAACTAGCCAAGTGATTACTCACAACCCTGTGTGGGTCATGTTTCTTAAATTCAATGTGAACCAATTTAATATCTTCCAAGGCTGCTACTTCAGCCTTTGCATGCCCAAAATATAATAAAGAATAGGTGTTCAAATGAATAGGGAATGGTGGCCATACCTTCTTCGAATATCCTTTAAGCTCTTTGCTTATGCCACCAATCACGGTTTGCCTGGCGATCTCGCGACAAGCCATCCTATCGGGTATAAATAGTGGTAGAGCATGCAGAGGAACAGAGGTGTCGAAAACCCTAATGTATGAAAATTTTGCTTCCACGTACCAGTCAGCCATACTGCTCAAATTTACCGTGATGTTATCTGGGATCCTAGGTGGTGGATTACCGAAGATGGTGACATGCATCGGAACCATTACCCAATTGAAACTTTCGTATATGAAATCTGAGGCCTTATCCTCTCAAAGCTTTGAATGGTAGATATGGATAGGCTCAGCATCCGATGGAGCCCAGCTCCAGTTCATTAAGGGAAAAGGCGTCATGAAACACATGGCGTCCATGATGTATGCGGACATAAAAAATGAAGTGGCCTTCCCGCTCGACCTCTGCGTCCGATATTCTGTGATTCAGCTGGTCAGACTGTCCGACAACAGCTTGGCCCAGTCAAAAGAACAGCCTTTGGTGACTGTATGTATCAGAGGCACCCACTGGAGAAAGAAATGTGTGGTGTCCTCTCTCTGATATAATATGCAAGTCATCATCGTTATGTATTTGAATTGTGGTTCCAAAGATGAGATTGAATAGACACCGTTACTGTCCGCCCTGAACTTTGCGGGGTGTGAGACCTAATCCTTGATCAAATCAGATAAGCTCTTGCCGTATTGCTTGCATTCCTTTTGTTTAAAATCCTCCAAAAACTTGGCATTGTATGTGAAGTACGGCGTAGATGACAATTTGTACATCTCCTGTAAGTGTTCTGGTCTAAAGGTCCCAACAGTGACCTTCTGCTCGTTGATGATGGTTCTGGTTGGGATATCTACATGGTCTAGCGCCCATCAGATCATATCATAGTAAGGAAGAAGACGTGGCCTGGCCGCTACTTTATGAATTTCTGCTTGGACAACGATCTTGTATTTGGTGGCCAGGTCGTCCTTCTCATTGTCACTGGAATCATCTGAACAGTCTACCAATTCGGACTGCAGAATCTCGGAAATGTATGACCAGGTTCTAACAGAATCAACACTTCGTGGTGAAGTATGAGAAACATTATCCGAGCCTTGCCCTGATCTCTCAACACTTGCCTTGGACACTTTTCATGGGGCCATGATAGAGGATTTTGATATACCTCTCCTGTGGTTAAAATACTTATACATACAGAAATCAGTTTGTTGAAAAAAGCTTCTCTGCGTAAAATAGAAATGAGCTTTGTGATACTGAAGAAAAAGATATATATCTTCGACCATTTAAAACCTCAATGTCCTTATGAATAGAACGGTCAAATCATTTTTAGAGACAGATTTAGCAATAAAACCATATCCTTACTTGTCACTTCGCCTCATTTCCAATTAATGCCATAAATTTCGACGGTTCGTGACACAAGTTGGCGCAAGGAAAATTTAAATTTACGTCGTAGACTGTGCATATTATTATTTGTATTAAACTCTGCTTAAGCTGGCTTAGCTTCTTTAATTAGGCTTTCTTGAACTTTAATCAACCTTTCGGCATTCGTCGTATCTAGAGTTTTCACTCTAACCTTTCGAGCTTCTAAAACCCGAGATCGCAATGATTAGATTTAGTTAAGCAAGAATATAAATAGGATTAACTATTTAATTCATCAGGATTAAGTGTTTAATTAATCATGTTTCAATTTATATCGTGACTTTGCGACTCGGGGCTTCTAAGGTATAGTTTCCGAGAGGAGCGTATGCTGAGTCGTGATGATTAGATTTATTTAAACTAGAAGATAAACCGGACTAAGTGTTTTAATTAATTAATACTTAAGCAATATCGCGACTTCACGACTCAGGGCTTCGAAGGTATAGCTTTTGGGAGGCGCATATGCCGAGTCGCGAAATCCTGACAGACTTTAACCATGGTCAAAACTAATCACCCCTGACACTAACCCGGGTTACTTAAATAAAAGTCTTCGCGGCTTCGCCTATCGGAGTTTTGATGGTGATTTTTTTGAGAGAGTGAATGCCGAGACACGAAATCTCGACAGCACTTGACTGGGGTTTAAAGAATTTTACTCTCAGCTTTAACTTGAGGTAAGATTTTAAAAACTTTTCGTGACCTCACACATCGGGGCTTGTAAATCTTGTGACTTGTAACTCCCGAAGCGCGATATCCCGAGGTACAAAAAGTAAAAATTTTCGTTTAATTGATAAAAGGTGGTGACTTATGAAACATAACATCCTTCGCTATTTCGCATGTCGGGACTACTGAAATTTTTAGTTGGTAAATGTCATGAAATAAAAAAGAACTTAAAGACTGACATTTGACTTTAAGAATTACATTTAAACCAATTAAAAAAGGCGGCTCCAACATAGGCTCCAACTAGGGATCATGTCTTCCTGCAAGACGGGAAGAACAGTAGACCACGTGCCTGTATTGGGTAAATGGAGTCAATGGCTTTATTCTAGTGAAACTGTTCCTAGGAAAAGGATACAAAGGGAAAAAGAGATTTCATCTTTTACTTGTAAAAAGCTTTTCAAAAATCAAATACGTTTCACACCCAGCTGCAGTCCTTTTCACGACTTTCTCTTTCTCTTTACTGAATTTAGGTCTGTATTAGGAAAATCAAGACAGTCCTAGGAAATCCAACAGATCTTGTGGCTTTTGGTTTGCATCAAACGAAGTTTATTACATGTTTTTAATCGGAGAGCCATGTCTGAACTTAGGATGTAGATCCGGTTTCGACAACAATTGGTTACCAGAGAAGAGTGACATTAATGTATAACAACCTTACAGATATCTCGGATATTGCTTCATTGCCAACGGGCCTGTTCAGTACCCCGGTGAAGTTATCTAGCCCTTTTTATTGAATTTCCTTTCACCACTTCGATATATATTTATGCATTTAAATGCTGAGACGAGGGCAATCATTTCTGAATTTCCTTTCATCGTCTTTTTTGGACTAAATGGACAATTAAATATGACTTTCCTTTCACCATCTATCCTATAATTTACTTTTTAGAACACGAAGTGGGGGTAATCAGTTTGTATGAGGGGTGATATCTGCATAATATTTTGCAATGGAAGTCTGTCAACTTACTTTGATTACTCGGTACCAATCCTCTCTTAACTTTCACCACACCTTAGCCCTGAGGGAAAAGGGGAAAAAAATATTTCTAGGGGTCTTCCTCCGAGCAAGCCTCAATCTTTCGAAACTGTTGAAAAACCTAGAATAGTCAAGATTAACCTATGCATCACTTTGTTTAGTAAGAGACTGAGGAGTTGTGAAGACCGGCCTACTTTCCAAAATCTGCTTTGTAGCTTTCAAAGTTAACACATCATCTCTTCTTCCCATGTATGCAAACCCGGGAAGATGCTTGGCTTTTCAGAAAGGTTAATCTAAGAACAGAAAGAAGGGTGATGGATAGAGATCTGTAAGCTGAAAGACAAGGGTCAAAAATTAAAACTGACTCTTGAAATTCTTTTTCAGAGAGGCTTTATTTTCTCAGCTTATTTTAACTACCTCCTATCTTTATTTTAAGTGAAAATTCTTAGGACCCAGAGCAAGTAGTTGTTCTTTTTTTTTAATAAACATTCAAGTGAAAACATTATATTCATGAGACCATTGCGGTGTTCTGAAGATCTTTGTTAGAAAAATAAAATTCTCAGGAATTCATATCTTTATCTCACCATTTTATAATAACAGAAAACCTTTTCTATCACCTATTTTGGTGAATTTATTTTCCGATATAGGACCTTCTGTTTACCCTTTTTGCTCGTTTGGGTTGCAACCGGAATCCTGAAAGGGAAAAATGCGAAAAGTATTCGGTATATATATATATATATATACTAAATGTATTTCAAAAATCCGTATTTCTATTTCTACAAAAATCACTGACCTGATTAATTATTGGTGAAAATGCACTTACCAAATAAATTATGAAAAAGAAAACACAAACCGGTATATACAGTGGAAATTTTTTGGGAACCAGTTATTGCATATAATGTTTTAAATAACGCCCGTTGACAAGGGCGTTGAAGATTTTACCG
Organism: Picea glauca; assembly: GCA_000966675.3. Classification (NCBI taxonomy): domain Eukaryota; kingdom Viridiplantae; phylum Streptophyta; class Pinopsida; order Pinales; family Pinaceae; genus Picea; species Picea glauca. Next base: position 737,220 of record JZKD02S1060090.1, on the reverse strand, counting down.
TCCAGATTTTCTAATAGAAACGAATTCTTTCCTTTAGGAGCTGCGAATCTAAATGGTCCATACCAAATATGATCAAATTTACCGTGTTTCGCTGAATCTTCCTTCCTAGAATCCCATCTCAAGACCAAATCGCCCGGGAGAAACTCTCTGTCTTTTGCCTTACGGTCAAATAACATTTTCATATCATCTTGGTATTTCTGCAACCTTTCGTCTACTTCGACCCTATGTTGTTGCACTTCAATTAGCTGATTTATCCTTCTGGTAACATGATTCGGTTCTTATTTCTCATCTTGCCATAATTTCATCACGGGGAGCGCTAGATTTATCGGTAATACCACGTCAGTCTTGTACACCATTTGGAAAGGCGAGGTGTCGATAGATTTTTTCATGCCTATCTGATTCACCCATAAGGCGTGTTTCAAATGCACATGCCAAGATTTTTTATTATCATCCAACACTTTCTTAATTACATTTATCAGACTCTTGTTTGAAGACTCAACTAGTCCATTTCCTTGGGGATAATAAGTCGTGGAATGACCGAGTACGATATTGTATTTCTAGAAAAAGTTGATCATAGCCATAGATTTGAAAGCTTGGGCGTTATCTGTGACTATTTTTCGGGGGCAGCCTAATCTTGACAAAATGTTGTCTTCCAAGAAGTCTATTACCACCGAATTTGTTGCCTTTCTGGTTGGAATAGCCTCCACCCATTTAGTGAAGTAATCTGTGGCAGTCAGGATCCATTTGTGTTGAGCACTAGAATGGGGATTCATTTCGCCTATAAAATCTAGTCCCCATTGCTGGAAAGGGGCTTCTGTTTTGACCGGCACCAATGGTAGCGTTGGGAGTTTATGCTTTCTCGTGAACAGTTGGCACGAGTTACAAGCTCTGACTTTGGCATTTACGTTTGAGAAAAGTTTTGGCCAATAATACCCTACCCTCGAGATCTTATAAGATGTCGCCCTCCAAGCGTGGTGTCCCCCGCAGACTCCTTCATGAAATTTGCTTATCACCCTCTCTGTTTCTGATTCGACTAAACAGACCAACAGGAAACCTAGTCGGTCCTTCCAATATAATTGATTATCGGATATATAGTATTTGACTACATGTAATTTTAGCGTTCTGGATTTGGATGGGGTTAAATCACTCGAGCATTTCAATGTCATCATATATGACACTATGTTTTTGTACCAGTCTGATGAGACAAACTTCTCTTCGATTTTGATAGCGCTTGTTGGCTCATCAAACTCGTTCATGTTCACACCTTCTTTATATCCCTATAAGTCATTTATACTGAGAGATCTGAAATTTGATTCTGCTAAGAGTTTGGCCAAACCTTGTCCTTTTACCAATTTCGTTGGTTTTATATCCAGGTCGAATTCTTGAATTTTGGCAAGCCAACGTCCCCTTCTTCCATGACTGTCAGATTGAACCAAAATATCCTTTACAGAACTGGTAGGTACATACGCGATTATCTTGGAATGCAGCTCATAGGTTATGAATGCTTTCAACGCCTTCACCATAGCATGCGCTTGTTTTTCCATTATATCGTATTTAAGTTCTGCGTCTCTGAGACTCTTGCTAAAAAAGGCTATCGACTTCTCGAAACCTTCTTCGTTTTTCTGGAGGAGTACTGCGGCGATTGTGTGTTTGGAGGCGAACGAGAAAATAAGAAAATCTTTTTGATAATCAGGGCTTGCCAGTATAGGTGCCTCACTTATGACTCTCTTGATATGTGCAAATGTCGCTTTGGCTTCTGCTGTCCATTTCACTTCATTGTTTTTCTTTAGCATATCTGTGATGAATTTCATGATTTCAGCAAAGTTCGGAATAAATCTCCTCAAAAAAATTATTTTTCCTAAAAATGACTGAATTTCTTTTACATTTCTAGGAATATTTATAGTATCTATAGCCTCAACTCTTTTAGGATAGATTTTAATACCGTCTCGAGACACAACATGGCCCAAGAGTTTACCTTCTTGCATGGCAAAGTGGGATTTTTTGGGATTCAAAGACAGACCAAAATTACGGCATTTCTCAAACGTTTGCTTGAGATGTACCAGATGATCTTCATCAGATTTAGAAAAAACAGTTAGATCATCAAGATAAATGACCAAAAATTTATCTCTTTTGTCGATGAAAGCAATGTCCATAGCACATTGGAAGGTAGCGCCTGCATTCATTAAAGCAAAAGGCATTTTATCATACATAAAAGTACCCCAACGGGTAGTGAAAGTTGTTTTCTCTTTATCTAGTTCACTTACGACGATTTGATTATGCCCAGAGAACCCGTCGATCATTGACATCCTGTTTGCCCCAACTCTCTTTTCTAAAATGTGATCCATTTTGGGTAGAGGGTAGTTATCTTTGAGAGAGGACTTATTCAGATTTCTAAAGTCCACACACAGTCTGATCTCCCCACTCTTCTTTCTGACCGGGACTAGGTTTGCTACCTAATTGGAATATCTCAGAGGTACTATTATTTTTGCATCCAAGAGCTTTTTAACTTCCTTTTCGACCACAGGCAATAAAATAGGGTTGGTCTGTCTGAGTTTTTGTCAAAAGGGTTTGACACCAGGTTTTAGAGGTATCTTGTGTTTGATCACAGTGGTGTCGTATGTTCTCAGCTCTTCGTAAGACCAAGCAAAAACATCTTTATACTATATGAGCAATTCTTTATACTTGCTTTTTACCTCAGGAGGAAGGTACTTCGATATTTTTACCATCCTAGGTTCTTCTTTGTTCCCTACATCGCAGTCTTCAACCTCCTCTGGTTGGGGTTGCAAGGTGGATTTCAAGGGTATATCATTCTGATCGAACAGTCTCTCCAGGGGAAGTAGTCCTTTCAGAATCTGATTGTTCTTTAGAACCAGCATGCGATGATTTGCAATATTTTCCTGGAACTCTTGAGGATCCTCTCCTTCTTGCATGATCCATATGTGATCATTTTAATTCTCTTGATAAATGTGAGTTTCAGAGAAGTCGCCCACTGCTTCTAGGAATTTCCTGATCTGTTCGTCATCCTCAAAAACCTGCCAGTGTTGTATGTTGTTCGGGATGGATGGTCTGTGCCTCACCTCTATGTGGTATTTTAATTTAAAAGCTGTAGGGGGAGCGAACATCGATGCTGCCTTGGCTAACGAGTTGGCCTGTAAATTTTTGGTGCGTGGGATGAAGTGGATATTTACAGATGAGAATAAATTTTCCATTAGATCCCGGGCGCAATTTCTGTACGATCTCAATCTCGGGTGCTTGGCTTGGTATTGTCGATTTATCTATTTGACTATCAACTCTGCATCTCCATATACTTCTAAGTTCTTTATGTTCAGCTTCCTGGCAGCTTCCAATCCTAATATCAAGGTTTCATACTCACATACATTGTTGGTATAGTCTATATCCCATTGAAGCCTGTGAGAGAAAGGGACAACAAATTTATTTTCAAGTGCCACAAAAAGTACCCCTGCACCTGCTCCTTCACATGACAGGGCATCGTCAAAAAACATTTTCCAGATCCCAGTACTATGCATCTTTTCTGATTCTTTCTCGTCTATGTAATTTTCTTTTGTGCAGCTATCTATACCATCATCAAAAGACAAAATACAATTTCCTAGATCTTGATCAGCAATGTAAACAGGAAAATTGTTGGGATTCTGAGGATCGGTCACTGTATAGGCTAACCTCGCTTCCCTGTATAACCGAGTAAGTTGTCCACCAAACACAGGAATTGTGGCATAAGTCATGTCCAGTTGGAGGGACCCCCCAAGTTTGGCTCCCCACGACCTTGATAGCAGCAAGCCATACTTTGGGGGGATATCAGCAATAACTACATCCATCATGACACTTTTGACTGGGACCTGCGCAAGGGTGACTACTAAATCTTTTATCCTACCCATGCACTTAACTCTTCTCGAATCAAAAGAGTAGAGATCTCTGTAAGGCCTGGTGATCTCAAGGCCTAATCTATCCATAATAGTTTTGGGCATCACATTATGTGAATCTGTAGAGTCTAGCATGCAGTTATGCAGTAGTTGATCATGCACATTTAGGGTGATATAGAAAGGAGCGACGGTGTCTCTGGCCCCCTTGAAATGTGGACCAAAAGTGATATTTGGCTTATCATCTTCCAAGTTTATCACGTCTGATTGACTTTATTGATCCGAACAACCTATCACTTTGGTTATCTACTTAAGATATGCAGTATTCTTTGCTAATTCAACCAGAGGGATCGGTATTTTGATTCTATTTATATCATTTTCAAAACTAAAACCGCCACTACCTTTGTCTGTTTCTCTGGTTGAAATCTCGAACTCTCTCTTCTCCAACTTATTTGTCTGAGCTGATTTATTCCTTGTGAGTTTATTTACTGGTGTGGGTGCCTCGGTTGTCTTAGTTTCCCTTGTTTGGGTTTCAACCTCCTTGGTTTTAGGATCCAACAAGTCTACCCCTTTTATTTTGTTAGTAGATGTTTCGGTCTCTTTTGGGGCTGGCACGTATACTTCACCTCTAGGGAGAATTTTCTTGGGTTGAGGAATCAACACAGATTTGTTTCTAAACCTTAGGTTATATCTAGGTTGGACTTCGGCCATTATTGAATCAATTACTTCTTGATAGTCGGGGACATCTATATTGTTTATGTCATCATTTGTATCTGAGGGTTGTTGTGTGTTTAAAGACTTATCATAATCTTCTTTAGTTACATAAGGTTGAGTGCATTCGTCACCCAAATTCGTCACATCTTCTTCCAGACACTTGAAATCTTCCAGGTCATTTCCTCCTATAAAATTTTCATTTTTTAAAGGAGTTTGCATTTTCTGATTTTCATTTTTAGTCCGTCTTTGTTGATTTTGAAGATTGGGGTTTCTCCTGAATTCCCTTTTAATGAAAGGATCGGCTTTTGATTGATCCAGCTCCATCCTAGGAATTTTATTTGACAATTCCTTAATTGTCCTAGCCATATAATACATTTTGTCATCTATGGATCTATTAGACCCTGAGGGTCCAGCTTGTTCCCTGAAACGTCTGATTTCTCAGTTTCCCATTTCTACCTTAGCTTTCAATTTGCCAGAAGCCATCATGTTAGATTCGATTTCCACAGCATCATCCTGCATTCGGGTTAGGGTAGCCCCTCTTCTTTCTCTTAAGAGAAGGGTAAAATCAGGTTCGAAAGCTCCCACAAAGATTACTTTGGCTGCAAGTTGGGATGGTTTAACTTCCGTTGGGATTTTATTATACAGCTTATTAAATCTTTGAATAAATTCCATAACTATTTCTGAATTTTTTTTCTTTAAAGATCTGAACTCGGTCAAATAATACAAGTGGTCTTTCCTTTCGCCCCATTGTCTAAGGAAGGTGTCTTCTAGGGCATCGTAGGATAATATCGAGCCTACGGGTAGGCTTGGAAACTAGGTTCATACCTGTCCTTCGAAAGTTTGAACAAACAACCTCGAATACATGTCTTCATGCTCGAGACCTAGGATATTCGCGAACTGATCAAAAAAGTTTATATGTTCGACTGCGGTCAAGTCTCCTTCTCCTATAAACTTAGGTAGGTTTTTTATATAATTTTCAGGAAGGTCATGAAGAGGGACAGGTAGAACAAAAGGCGCATATCTTGCAGCTACCTTAGCGAAAACTCTAGGAGGGAGGAGAGGCCCTTGGCCTCCTACTCCTCCTCCTGGAGCCCCACCACCTCCTAAAACTCCTCCAGCTCCGAAGACCCCTCCACCTCCTCCTACAGTGTCTACCATTGGTACCACTGGATAGGGAAATGGTGTATTGTATAGAGGGTTCTGGAACACTAAAAGTGAATCTTTAGCTTCTTCATGGGGCGAGAAAACCAAAGACAGGTGATAAGTGATGCGAGGACTTGGTTCTTCAAATTTGTAAGAAATGTAATCAGGGAAACCCACGGGCATGTAATCAGAGTGTAAGTTATACTATCCAAGACCTAGTGAGGTCGTGAGATCTAACTGAAAAGTTGGCGGGATATCGATCTCTGATAAATCCACTACGAGGCTTTTACCTCTGTATACGTCGGTGTCTAGCCTCCAACTGTTCTTGGATGTTTATATCTCGTAAAATAGCGGCCCATGAACGTTCAAGTTCTTCTCGGGTAGTGGTTGTTTTAAGAATAGTATCAAAAAGGTTTAAAGCAATATGTGTTTGGTCTGATAAACCGGGTTCAATGTTAGGTTGTCTTACAATGGGGACAGTCATAGAGGAATGGTGAAAGTAAAGGAAAGTTTCAACGTTTTAGATGTTGTCTCAATTCGATCGTATAAAAGAGAACTATGTGATTTAATGTTAAAGATAAATTACAAACCAAAGGCCTTTTCTTGTAACTGTGTTATCTAGAAAATAATTGGTGTGTGTGAAAATGTGAGAAAAACGTAAAGTTGTTTATAATACGAGGCTCCTTTCAAGGGAGAATCTCTCCCTGTAAACAGAGGAAGAAAAAGGTGAAAAGAAGTCTGACGAATGTATAAAATATGAAAATCTAATGAGTCCACAGGTCTTGTACCTGCTAATAGCCAATACAGAGGAAAAACTATAAACTATATAGACAATTAAAATTAATCACCACAGTAGAGGTTTTACTAAATTGCGGTGTGACATTCATCAAACATATATGTGCGAAATGAAATTGAATGAGAAATCAAAGAAGAAACAAACTCATAACACAGTCTTGACAGAATCAGGAGTCTTCGGATTGCTTTATATTAATATTCAAAAAGGAGAGTCTCTATTACAATCGACCAAAATAGGTCCAGCCCCTTGTTCTTTCTACAAGACGTATATTTATACAAATTTCTATAGTCTGAAATCTCAATCATTCCAGAAGTTTTCGGTTACAACAAAGGAGATTAAACGTTTCAGTTCTTTGTTTCTGTCCTTATTTGGTACCAGAAACCTGTCTCTTTGCATGCTCTGTGCAAATAACGCACTTCTCCACCAGCTGGGATATCAACTTAGAAGGTTTTGGCTTGATAGTTGTCCTCAAAAGTGTAACAATCCTTCGCCAGTTGTGGCAATTTTCCTTCCACCTATTGGTCTTTGGTGCTGATAGAACATAATTGTACACTCGGTTTAATTAGCCATTTATCTATTTGGACTATATCCGCCTGGGTTGTTTGTGATATTTCAGCCAATTCTCTTTCCTCATTTTCCTTGATCTTGAGTAGATGCTTGGATGTATTGATCTGGCCCAGTATCTCAGTATTGCTTTCATCATCGGAACCCAACCAACTTCCATCTAGAAAACCGAAGGTTTCTTCACAAGATTTTCTTACCTCTCTAACTTGTTGTCTGCCTTCAAAAAGATATTACCTTGGGTCTGCTCTGAGATAGAAAACCTGGAACTACTGCATGTTTCCCTTCTCTTCATGGCTATAATAGCCTCCTGGAAAGCAACTCGGGCTGCCCCAGCGTCTTTCTCCCTGAGAGTGAGATTTTCCAATATTCGATCAATGAGTTGGCAGTTGTTTTGAATCGTTTTTACCTTAGCAAGTAGACCTTGTTGAGCTGCCAACACTCTTTTTCTTATTTCTATAGCTTGGGATTGAAATATCCCAATATCGATTACTTGGCTTTCGGCGAAATCTAATTTGGCTTGTAGTTGCTCTATCAATTCTCCTTCCTGGCCTACCTGTATCTGACTTGTCTGAGCCATCAGCTGTGTATGTTCGAGATCATCTTTGAACCGCTCGATCTCCTTTTGATCAGCTACTCTAGCTTGTTCCAAACCTGTATTCGCCTGATCTTTGGCAGTGGCCTCGATTGTAGCTAGTTTAGCCTCTAATGTTTTGATCAAACGATTTTTTCGCTTCAGCTGATCCTTTAGGGTCCCGACTGAATATTGGTTGGCTGTAGCAAAAGCCCCTAATTTTCCTGCTATTTGAGTTGCAAATTCCTCCTTTTTCATAGCTCTTCCATCAGTGAAAATTTTAAATTTCTTTGATACTATACCCCCCTCTTGGTAAAGTTCTTGTTTTACGACAACCTTTCTCTTCTTATCAAAGAAGAATTCATTCAGAGGTAGCTCTTCCATTGTTATAGGCATTAATTCTTTGTCGAAAACCCAACCTGTGTCTGGGACCCCTTTCGTGGACTATAGGGGGGTAATAGAAACGATGGGATTATCGACCTGCTTAGATGATTTCCCTGGAGTAACAACCGAGGTTGGCTCGCTTTAAGGGTTGGAAGTCTCGGCTTCCTGTTTTGGGCCCTCAGTTTGCTCTTTCTTGTTCTGGTGTTCTTCTTGGTTGGGTGTTGAATCTTTGGAGCCTTCGGCTTCCATTTGTTGCACCTCTATGGTCGTTGGATTCTCACCCCATAATACTGGGGGAAGGCAGCTCCGTCGATGTTCTTGGAATTTGAAAACATCGGCCCTCTCTTCGGGCGACAGAGCTTGTATCCGAGCCAAAACCTCGTCATAAGATCTCGTGCCTCGAAAAATGTCATCATGAGGTGAATTCTCATGCTCAAACCTTTTAAGGCCACTACTAGCCAAGTGATTACTCACGACCCTGTGTGGGTCGTGTTTCTTAAATTCAATGTGAACCAATTTAATATCTTCCAAGGTTGTTGCTTCAGCCTTTGTATGCCCAGAATCTAATAAAGAATAGGTGTTCAAATGAATAGGGAACGGTGGCCATACCTTCTTTGAATATCATTTAAGCTCTTTGCTTACACCACCAATCACGGTTTACCTAGTGATCTCGCAACAAGCCAACCTATCAGGTATAAATAGTGGTAGAGCATGCGGAGGAACAGAGGCGCTAAAAACCCTGATGTATGAAAATTCTACTTCCACATACCAATCGGCCATACTGCTCAAATTTACCGCGATGCTATCTGGGATCCTGGGTGGTGGATTACCGAATATGGTGACATGCATCGGTACCATTACCCAATTGAAAATTTTGTATATGAAATCTGAGGCCTTATCCTCCCAAAGCTTTGAATGGTAGATATGGATAGGCTCAGCATCCGATGGAGACCAGCTCCAGTTCATTAAGGGAAAAGGTGTCATGAAACACACGTCGTCCATGATGTATGCAAACATAAAAAATGAAGCGGCCTTCCCACTCGCCCTCTGCGTCCGATATTCTGTGATTTGGCTGGTCAGATTGTCCGACAATACCTTGGCCCAGTCGAAAGAACAACGTTCAACGACTGTATGTATCAGAGGCACCCACTGGAGAAAGAAATGTGTGGTGTCCTCTCTCCCATATAATCTGCAGGTCATCATCACTATGTATTTTTATTGTGGTTCCAAAGAAGAGATTGAATAGACATTGTTACCGTCCACCCTGAACTTCGCGGGGTGTGAGACCCAATCCTTGATCAAATCAGATAAGCTCTTGTCGTATTGCTCACATTCCTTCTGTTTAAAATCCTCCAAAAACTCAGCATTGTATGTGAAGTTTGGCATAGATGACAATTTGTACATCTCCTATAAGTGTTCTGGTCTAAAGGTCCCAATAGTGACCTTCTGCTCGTTGATGATGGTTCTGGTCGGGATATCTACATGGTCTAGCACCCATCGGATCATATCATATTAAGGAAGAAGACGTGGCCTGGCCGCTACTTTATGCATTCCTGCTTGGAAAATGATCTTGTATTTGGTGGCTAGGTCGTCCTTCTCATTGTCACTGGAATCATCTAAACAGTCTACCAATTCGGACTGCAGAATCTCGGAAACGTATGACCAGGTTCTGACAGAATCAACACTTCGTGGTGAAGTATCAGAAAAATTATCCGAGCCTTGCCCTGAACTCTCAGCACTTGCCTTGGACACTTTTTGTAGGGCCATGACAGAGGATTTTGATTTAGCTCTCCTGCGGTAAAAATACGTATACATACAGAAATCAGTTTGCTGAGAAAAGCTTCTCTGCATAAAATAGAAATGAGCTTTGTGATATTGAAGAAAAATATATATATCTTCGACCATTTAAAACCTTGATGTCCTTATGAACAGAACGGTCAAATCATTTTTAGAGACAGATTTAGCAATAAAAACTATATCCTTACTTGTCGCTTCGCCTCATTTCCAATTAATGCCATAAATTTCCACTGTTCGTGACACAAGTTGGCGCAAGAAAAATTTAAATTTACCTCATAGACTGTGTGTATTATTATTTGTATTAAACACTGCTTAAGTTGGCTTAGCTTCTTTAATTAGGCTTTCTTAAACTTTAATCAACCTTTCGTCATTCGCAGTATCGGGAGTTTTCACTCTAACCTTTCGAGCTTCTAAAACCCGAGATTGCGATGATTAGATTTATTTAAGCAAGAATATAAACAGGATTAACTGTTTAATTAATCAGGATTAAGTGTTTAATTAATCATGTTTCAATTTATATCGTGACTTCGCGACTCAGGGCTTCGAAGGTATAGTTTCTGGGAGGAGCGTATGCCGAGTCGCGATGATTAGATTTATTTAAACTAGAAGATAAACCAGATTAAGTGTTTCAATTAATTAATACTTAAGCAATATCGCGACTTCACGACTCGGGGCTTTGAAGGTATAGCTTTTGGGAGGCACGTATGCTGAGTCGCGAAATCCGGACAAACTTTAACCATGGTAAAAACTAATCACCCCTAACACTAACCCGAGTTACTTAAGTAAAAGTCTTCACGGCTTCGCCTATCGGAGTTATGACGGTAATGTTTCTGGAGAGAGCGAACGCCGAGACGTGAAATCCCGACAGCACTTGACTGGGGTTTAAAGAATTTTACTCTCAGCTTTAACTTGAGGTAAGCTTTTAAAAACTTTTCGCGACCTCGCACATTGAGGCTTGTAAATATTGTGACTTGTAACTCCCGAAGCACGATATCCTGAGGTACAAAAAGTAAAAAATTCCGTTTAATTGATAAAAGGTGGTGACTTATGAAACATAACATCCTTCGTTATTTCGCATGTCGGGACTACTGAAATTTTTAGTTGGTAAATGTCATGAAACAAAAAAGAACTTAAAGACTGACATTTGACTTTAAGAATTACATTTAAGCCAATTGAAAAAGGCGACTCCAACATCCCAAATTCTCTAAAAAAAAATGTCATCAATGTGTAGAGCTCGTCGTCAACTTTCTAACGGCGCAAACGACGCCTCAAACGGAGCTAGTATGCAAAAGTTATAAGCAGTCAAAGTTTAGGTAAAAATTGGACATAAGTCAAAGGTCAAAGTCCAATGATGACATCAACATGGTACATGATGAAGCCAACATGTGATGTGGCAGCACCAGAGGCTACCATGTGTCACACAGATTCGACATTTTCAAGCTTACATGTGTACCAGTAAAATTATGCCACGTGTCATCCGTACATATGACGTGGTAGGTCATACAAAATAGTGGCAGAATTACGTGGCAGTCTAGTTGGCAATGACAGAGGTGACATGTGTCACCACTGCAAGGGTGAAACGTGGCACCAATCCACGTGCGTACAGGTGGCACCATTCACTGGTTGACAAGTGGCAAGGATCAACAAATGAGAGGTTGCCATTCGATAGCCTCCCATTGATCAATAATGAAGCTAAACATGTGATGTGGCAGCACTAGAGGCTGCCATGTGTCACACGGATTCGACATTTTCAGGCTTACATGTGTTCCAGTCAAATTATGCCACATGTCAACCGTACAGATGATGTGGCAGGTCGTGGCAGAATTACGTGGCAGTCTAGTTGGCGATGACAGAAGTGACATGTGTCACCACTTCAAGGGTGACACGTAGCACGATCCACATGTGTATAGGTGGCACCATTCGTTGATTGACAAGTGGCAAGGATCAACAAATAAGAGATTGCTATGTGGTAGCCTCCCATTGGCCAATAATGGTTGAAGTCATTCAAAATATGGTAGCCTCCCATTGGCCAATAATGGTTGAAGTCAACCAAAATATTGTTTGAGTCAAAGGGAATACAACTTGGACATCTCGCACAACAGTCCAACGACTTACCAATAAACTCATGCACGTGACTTAACCTTTGGATGGCATATAATAATTATAAAGTGGTTGTTTTTTTAAAACACGTAGGAAAAAGGTCAAGGGCTTAGCCCTCGACACATGATTCTCATGCATGCAATGGACCAAACCCTATATTCACACGGACCTAACGACCCTACCAACCATATATATATATATATATATATATGTATATATTACAATATGCCATGCGTGCTAACTCCAAAGAAGTTTATGCCACGGGTTTTATATACCATAATTTATGGTATTTCAACCATATATATTACCCATTAAAAAGGGAATAAAGCCCATAAATGTGGGTGGATGGAACCATATGGTTTTAAAACATTTAAAACTCTAACCAATGCACCACGAATTGAGTTTTTAAATAACCATTTTTAATTCATGGTTGTGTTTGTATTAATTATATTTGTAACCAAAAGATGCCATTAAAGGGCTATTCAATGCAAAGACAAGAATTCTAAGAGGGATTTCTAGGACAACAATTCGAGGATAGAATTCTAGAGTAGAGTTCTAAGGAGGATTTTGGAGAGAACTCCAATTCTATGAGAGCATAAGGAAAGTTGGGAATCAACTTGTCCTTGGGAGAGATTTAGCACATTATGTATGAATTCTTATGTAAGAGAGGGTTTTTTAGCACTTTGAAGAAATGTAGACTTGTTTATAGTCAAATTTCTCATTTTTTCTATAAGGAATTCAACGATGGAGTTTAATTGAGCATTCGAGCTTCGAATTTGAAGAATGTCTTGTAAATGTGTAAGGATGTCTTCTTTTAATTGGAATATGTAATTTATTTCATATGCCTTCTTCAATCCATTTTGAATTATGTACACAATCGTTCTGCAAGCCACTTCGATAGATCCTTAAAACAATCAATATTGAAGCCAGTTGGATATTGCATGTAAATAATTAAAGAATAAGTAATATCTTAAAAGGATTTTCATATCAACAACCCACCTCTTCGAAAACAAATCTCTCACCTGGAGAGAATGCTCATGGGCCTGGAAACCCACCTCTTAGAAAACAAATCTCTCACCTGGAGAGAATTCTCATGGGCCTGGTAACCCGCCTCTTCGACATCAAAAACTATGGTTACTAAATGGAAACCCTTTTCAAGGTTTTTCTTTGTAGGTAAGGTAATGGTCGTCCCCCCCGTTCAAATGGTCCAACCCCTCTAGAAAAATGAGTCAATCACCCAAAATACACTAAGGTTCAACCATATATTTGCATACTCATAACTAGACACTTGTCACCTTCAAAATTAGCTTTAGCCACTTGGTTACTAGTTCCCATCCCTCAAGAACTTAGAATAAATAAATATCCATAAGTTATACTTTTTAGAAATATTAATTAAATATTCCCTTGAACTTAAGCCCCCCTTTTCCCTTTTCAGTGGAGTTGAGCCCCTCATCTCTTTTCATTTGAATGGTCTACGTGCAACGATGTGATTTTATTAATAATTTGAGTGTGATTACATTTTACAAGGATAAGTGTATTGACCTTTTTGCATCCCAGCTCATCAGCCCAATAACCACACGGGTTCTCCGGCCTCAAATACATACATACATACATACATATATAACTTTGTTTGATGCGTGCTTTAAGGTAATCCTCGCGCACTTACTTAGGTGCGTGAAACACTATGGAATGTGTGCACCCTTCCCTTCGTATGCCATCCACACGAACTTACTCAGGTGCCCACAACATTGTGGAATGTGCGCAATCTCTTTTTGGAAAACAATCCTCATGCACTACTCAGGTGTGTGCATGACTGAACAAAAATTTCATGCCAACGACTCACCAACCTATATGTACATTTACATTTTCATTGACAATTGGGGTTCAAATTAGGGGTATTACAATGTGCTCATAACAAACTCTTTTCACACAAGAAAAACAAGTTTCTTTTCTGTTTTATCGAGATTGCACAGAGCGCACGACAAACAGAAAACACAAACAGGAAAAACCTTTCTGCTCTATTTCTGATTTGTTGAGATCGCACAGAGCACAGGGAAAAGAGTATACAAGATTTAAAAGAGTAGAAACATGGAAATAAAAATATAAAACTGAAATAAAATTAAAATATTATCTCTGCAAAAATTTAAAAGGGCGTATTCAAGTTTTATACCTCTAAATCTAACTGAAATGGTCGTATATTGAGCAAATGGAAACCTTTTCGAGTGAAACAAAAGATGTTCCTAACTGAAACGAGCACTCCATACACAATGAAATAGTCCTCCCAACTCATAAATGTATGAAAATGGCAGAAATCATAGATGCAACAACACGACTTCACGATCTCGATCCACAACGAGAGTGGGTCTTCAAATGCACTTTGATGCCATGTTCGTCAACACAGATATTCATACAGAGGGAAAACACATTCAGTAACCACTCACACAACCAAATCAAAGATCAACACACCGATGTTTTGACATGGTAAAACCCCTACAGGGAAACATCCACGACCCCAACGAACGTGGCCACTTGGATCAATTTATTAATGTAAAATAAAATACTACAAAGAGATTTACAAGAGAGTTTCTCACAATTTGTCATTGGCAAATGATCCTCCATGCTCTTTAGATAAAGATCATGCACCAATCGAGTGTTAAGCCACGAATCAATGTAGTTGTTAAGATCAAGGAGAATATGATTCGTCAGATCATTCTATATCAGGAACATATCATGATCACGGATTACCTAGCTACAAATGCATACTAAAGAAACACACTTTTACCTAACGATACATTAGACCAAGTTGATCTTAACTAAATCATAAGTGTCTAAATATCCTAACAAAACATTACACAAGCATGGGTATGCTCACCTTGTTGAAAAGATTGGAGATTAATGTAATCTCACAATTGTTTTCATGTGGGTGGCCTCCCCTCTCTCTCCAGGGTGGGGTTCCCCTCAAACAAGACTCTCTCTCTCTCTCTCTCTCTCTCTCTCTCTCTCTCTCTCTCTCATAAAAGAATCCGTGATGTATTTAAACGATACAATTTTGCTCCTAACCTCACACATCAAAGGGCACCTATTAACACATTATTTTCATCCAATTATGCAAATGAAAGGTTTTACATCGAATACATAACCAATCAATGCACACCAATATAATGAAGCACGTGAAGCATAAAACCATGAGAAATAACTAAGTTATCTATGGAGGATCAAATTCAAACCATACAGTTAACCAAAGAGATGATTAAGTGAAACATCATTTCGTTGGTTGTGCCAAATGCATGGGTAGTCCTTAGATACTCACAAATTTCTCTTGTATGCAATCAATGCATTAGATTCCACACTCCATTGAATGTCGGGTTGTTTCCATGAAAAATTCCATCTTGGGAATGCTTAATGCATGTGTTTTTCCGAAAGTTACGACGAGGTACCAGAGTTATCTAAATCAATTGCACGAGCAAACTTCATAGCCATATTCACTTTCCCTTCATGGAATCCTCTAAAACATATTATAAATACATGCATCTCCCACGAGTTAGAAGAGTTCAATGAATGTGAGGTTATGTTGCAGAAGTATAGCCCAAGATTATAAGTCTTTTGTTGCAAATCATTTCCTTGTGCTTTAAAGGTGTTGGTTCTACTCATTTGCAGTCTTAATCTTCCTTTGCTTTAAGGAGATAGTTTATTCTAATCACCACTAGATCAAAGAGAGTGCCTCAAAGAGGAATATCCCACCCACAACCATTCTTATTTTTTATTTAATCTTCTTTGCATTCCTATTTTTACAAAGCACTTGATTTGTTCCCCACATTAAATGCATTTTCGAATGGTTTAAATATTTTTCTTATTGAACTTAATACTAATTGTTTAAACCAACTAGTTTTATGAGAGATTTATAGTGTTGGTTGCTTGTTTTTTTTTATGTGCAAGTTCATAAAGGAGGATCCTTCATTCAAATCCACGTTTCGTTATGACCCAAGAGAGGCACATATGGGGTTAAATGTATATGATATGACCCCAAAGAGGGGCATATATGGAGCTAAATGTACATGTAATGTGTAAATATATATGTAATAGGTAGGCCTAATAGTAAAGGAGCCTCATGTGTAGTGTGTGAATAGGTATATATAGAGATTATGTTAGGGACTTAACCTCCCTAACCCCTCACGTAGGTAGAATAATATATTTTCCATGTAATAAAGGCCAATATTAATAAGGCCTAGTAATAAGGAAGAATAAGTTAAATGTAAGAAGACCTAATAGAAGCTTTCGCTTCTAGAAGCTCTTCCTCTATATTGTTTTTTTGATAGATAGATTTAGTATAAATAGGAATTGAGGGCATGCGAAGTTTTGTCTTGAGAATTATTGTAATAGAAATCTGCTTTGTTGGAGGTTTCCCCCTCGAAGAGGCAAGTGAACATCAATAAAGGTATTATTTCGATGATGTGATTTCATCTATTGTGTTGTTTCGCTATTATTCTCTACAATATTTATGTTTAAGCTATTATAATAGATTTGGTACCTTACAAGTGGTATCAGAGCACTTTCCTTGGAAGAAAATTGCGGGTTTTTTTTTTCAAGGTAGAGATGTATGCCGACGTCTTAAAGTTACAAAGATCTGTCGTTCAACGCATAAATACGCGGTCGGGGAAGCATACACGCAGGAAATACAAGTGGTACTTAAGCACACATTGTTGGCCACCCTTGTAACCCATGTTGGCACCCCTTCGAGTGGTAGTGCATCAGACAACACTTGTGTACAGATCAACATAGAGATCTTGAAGCCCTCTGTAGATAAATCAATCAGGCACCTAACTACTATAGTGCTACCAAGAACAACACTCAGGAAGATACTCTCTAGTACCTGGGTAGTTGGGTAGTATGACTAAGGGCACAGTCTAACCTCCTTAGTTGGTGCCTTGTGATATTGAGTCGAGTACTACTGTTGGATCCTGCATGTATATCAGAAAGCTATAACACAGAGCAAACTATTGTCTGTAGAAACCCTGAATACCCTAGCCCTTGGGACAAAAACAAAAACAAAAAAGACAAGCTCTATTGTCATGCAACTTTACCTCCTGCATTATGGTTGCAAAATTACTACACATTTTTTCCTGTTAAGAATTTGGGCCTTTCAACACTGTCGTATTCTTCAAATCAGAGTATAACTTTATAGGAGTAAAAAAAAACGTTTGGGGCCTACCCACACCCTTATTTGAGACCGATCTCATTGTATTCCTCTCTTCGACCTGATCACAGTCATACCTATCAATTTTCAGTGAAAAAAAAAATTCCTGTGGACCCAAACCCCTTTCGACCCCCTTATTTGGGACTCACCGCATTGGATTCCCCTCGTCACCCTAATCGTCATGATACCCTTCACCCATAACCCCTTTTCTATGTGGTCAAAACTGTCCCTTTCTATTTCCCCCCTTCATAATGGCCCACACCCATAGCCAAGACCTTGAAGCCCACCTCAATTCCTTACCCTCTGCTTTCATAGAGACCCAGCATGAAGTGCGACAACTCATTGCCAATATTACCACCATCAATAAAAACATGCATTCCACCATAGATGCAAAAATGGAAAACCTGAAACAATACCTCTCTACCCAGCTTGCCTCCTTCACTAGCTAGATCTACGCCAAGTTGAATATCACTAGAGACCTTACCTCCTCTGACCCACCTTTGCACCCTAAAGGTGAAATGATCCAGGTGGATATTGGTGGCCACGCACCTGGTCCAACTGGCTCCGCTTGTCTTTTTTTAATTTTAGCACATTCTTATGTACTTCTTTGTAATTGTGGGTTCTACACTTCTGGGGTTGTCTGAAGCCCTACACATCTTCCAGGTGGATACTGGTGGCCTCCCACCTAATCCAACTGGCTTATTTTGTATGTTTTCATGTCAGCACATCTTGTTGTACTTCCAGGGCCATTTTGGGGCCCTAAACAATGTTTTATTTGGCTTGCCACAATCAAACTATAGACTAAGTGAGAGTTTGATGACATAATGTGTAGTTCTCGAAAAAGCCTTTCCAACGAGCTATCACACGCCTTAAACGAAGATTGTATGCAAAAGTTACGACTCTGAGAAGTTAATGTACCAACTTACCCAAATGGGGCCCACATGACTTTTGGGGTTTCATCTCCAAGGGTTAGTTTTTTGGATGTATAGGGTTTTGGCATTCATGTTTATCATAAAAGGCCTTCAAAGCCTCATTGTAATCATCTTCTTGTGAATGAACATAGCTGTCACATCTCTTCTCAAAGATAAAGATGCCACTATTCTAGTGAGTCTTGCACTCTTTGTTTTTACAGTCTCTTTACAATTCTTTCATTAATAGAAATCAAGTATTGTTGTATTTCTCTATTTCTGGCAATTTTCATGAGTATTTCATTGTAATTTCTCTGCTTTCATTTCGATCTAAAAATAATATGGATTAGTGGTATCAGAGCAGGCTGTTCTTGATCATTTTTTAGCGCATGTCCCCGACGAGGTCCGAGTATAGCCAATTGGGTCTCGAGCTTGTCTCTCTTGAGGACAATCACTCTTGCACGCCAAAGAAACCCTCGGTGGCGGAAGAAAAGAAAAATGGTGGAGAAAAAGATTTTATTAACATGTTGCTTGAGCAAGCTCTCGCGTGACAAAGGGATGAAATGATGGAGAATTTTGCACACATCCTTTAATGTCTGTCGATAGCAACAGGCACATCTTCATCAAATGACCATTTTGGAGGAACCTCTCCCTTCAAGGTACAAGTTAATTTTGATATTCCCATATTTGAAGGTTAGATAGATGCGGATGCCCTAGAAAAATGGTTAAATCTATTAGAAGGTTATTTCTTTGTTCAAAATTTTTCCGACAAGGAAAATATCACCTTCGCACTCCTCAAGGCCCTCCCCCATGTCAAACATTGGTGGGAAACTTATTGGGAGCAAAGTTCTAGAGAGGAATTTGGAATATATGGGGTCGAGCCCACTTGGGATTTTTTTCTGGATGCGGTCAAACAACAATACTATCATGTTGATAACTATGAAGACCAGTACATGAGATGGACCACACTATGGCAAGAGAAGCGCCAAACAATGTTAGAGTTCACAAATACTTTCCATACCTTGCGCACCAAGTTAGGTATCAAAGACTCTGAGTGACATATGGTTCTGAAATACTGTGGGGCTCTGCATAGGTACATCCAAACCAAAATGGATTTCCTAAACATCTCATCATTAGGAATTGCCTATCGATATGCTGTCAAAATCGAGCAGAAATTTAGGCACCAAAACAAATGGGAATTCGGGTCTGCAAATCTGCAACAACCAAAGCATGGTAAAGACAACCCTAACCAACGACCTTTAGACAGCCAGTCCAAGACACAGGACAAAAAGGGTAAAGGGAAGACAAAGAATGACACTTGCAAGTGGTGTGACTTCCACAAAATCCCTTGCCACAACACCGATGAATGTGGCTCGAAATAGTCATTGGTGGTCGAGGTCAAAGACACAGAGCCAAACCCTGATTTGGAATCTGATCCAGAAAATATTGAAAACAGACAGATCATCGATGCAGACCCCACTACTACTATCGTGACCACAACAATTCAACCTAAAGAATTAGTAGATCCTGAAGAAGGCGAGTGCCTCTTCCATTCACAAATGTGGGTGAAGGGGACCCCGTTGCATTTCATTACTGATAACATCAGCCAAAAGAACCTCATCTTAGCTAAGGTCATCAAACAGTTGGGGTTGTCGACAACACCACACCCCCAACCATACAACATAGAGTGGCTTCACCGGGGACGAGATCTTCATGTCAACCAACAATGTTGCTCGTCCTATGGCATCCAACCCTTCAAGGATGAGGTAGTGTGTGATGTTGCCCCTCTTGATGTTTGTGATGTTGTTTTGGGCCAACCATATATGTGGAGACATCATGTTGTCTATAAGTCTAGACCCCGTAGTGTCATTATTACTCTAGGAAGTCAGCTCTATATGATACAAAGGTAGTCTCGACTACTGCTCTACCAAAACAATGCCGCAAGGTAATCTCTCGTACTACAAAATTCATTCTCTTCACGATCTGTTCAAAGGATGCACAAAAGACCACTACAACCATTGCAGCCTCAACACCTTCTATCCAGCAAAAACAGATTGTCAAAGAGAAAGAAGATATTGTTTCTTCACCTACAATGGTGACTACACAATGCCCCGTCAAACCCAAAGACAACAGGTTGGTGGAGCATATTCAACCCCGCTAGCAATAGGGTTGTGACAGTCTTCCACAGACCAAGAAATACAACTTCTCCAACAAAGCATGCAACTCACCAAGATTCAAATTCAGAAAATGCTTTCCCCTCTTCCCTGGGCACTCAACGCAATGGATGCCATTTCTTTCTAAGGGGGGAGGATTGATCCAGGTGGATATTGGTGGCCACCCACTTGTTCCAACTGGCTCCGTCTTGTTCCAGAGTCTATACTTAAGGCTTTAAAAAGTACAGTGTCTAGGCATCTGAAAGTTAGTAAGATGTAAAAAGAGAGGAGTGTATACCTTCGGGAAAGGAAGCTAGGGTTGATTTCTAGGTTGTCGTTGTCTGGCTTCCAACTGATCCTGGATGTTTATATCCCTTTCAATTGTAGCCCATGAATGTTCAAGTTCTACCCGGGTGTTAGCCGTTTTAAGTATGGTATCAAAGAGATTAAAAGCGATATGGGTTTGATCTATCAATCTGGGTTCAATATTGGGTTGTCTTACGACAGGGACAGTCATAGAGGAACAAAAAAATTTAAAGAAATCTGAAAGTTTTTTATGCTGTATCAATTTGATTTTATAAAGAGAACTTTAGAAATCAATATTAAAAGCAAATTGCAAACCAAAGGCCTTTTTCTGTAACTGCGTTATATTTGAAATAAATGGTGTATGAATTATGGGAAAAACATTAAGTTGTTTATAGAATAAGGCTCCTATCGAGAGAGAATCTCACTTTGTAAACAGAAGAAGAAAATAAGATAAGAAATGGTCCGCTAAAGAATAAAGTATGACAACCTAAAGATTTACAGGTCTTGTACCTGCTGGTAGCCGATACAGAGGAAAAACTATAAACAATCGATAGCTAAAAATTAATCACTGCAGTAGAAGTTTTACTAAATTACAATGCAACCTTCATCAGACTTATATAAGTGAGATAAGAATGAATATGAAATAACAGAGAGAACAAACTCATAACACAGTAGTGACGGAATTAGGAATCTCTGGATTTCTTTGTATTAATTCTCCGAAAAGAGACAGTCTCTATTACAATTACTCAAAAAGGTCCAGCATTTTTCTTTCTTCAAAATGTATATTTATACAAATTTTTATGCGCTGGAATCTCAATAGTTCCAGAGGTTTTCAGTTACAATCAAGGAGTCGAAACGTTTCGTTTCTTTATCTCTGTTCTCATTTGGTACCCGAAACCTGCCTCTTCGCATGCTCCGTGCAAATAATGCACTTCTCCACCAGTTGTGATATCAACTTAGATGGCTCTGCTTGATTATTTGCCTCAAAAATATAGCAGTCTTTCATCAATAGTGGCAGCTTTCCCTCCACCTGTTGATCTTTGGCATTGATAGAGCATAACAACATACTCGGTTTAATTAGCCATTTGTCTATTTGCACTATGTCTGTTTGAGTTATTTGTGATATTTCGGCTAATTCTCTTTCTTCATTTTCCTTGATATTAGCATATATTTAGCTGTATTGATCTGACCCAGTATCTCCATGCCACTTTCACCATCGGAACCCAAACAAATCTCACTTAACAAACCGAAAATTTCTTCGCAAGATTTCCTCAGCTTCATAGCTTGTTGTTTGCCTTCGAATATATTTCACTCCCATTCTTTCAACAAGATATTACCCCTGGTCTTCTCTGCGATGGGAAAACTAGAACTACTACTTGCTTCCCTTCTCGTTGTGGCTATAATAGCCTCCTGGAATGCCACTCGAGCTGCTCCAACATCCCTTTCTTTAAGAKAGAGGTTTTCCAACACCTGATCAATGAGTTGGAAGCTGCTTTGAATTGTTTCCACTTTTGCAAGAAAACCCTSCTACGCCGCCGATAACCTTTTTCTGATTTCTATTGCTTGGGATTGAAATATCCCGATATCGATTACTTGGCTTTCGGCGAATTCTAGTTTGGCCCGAAGCTGGTCTATTAATTCTCTTTGCTAGCTTATCTGAGTTTGAATTGTCTGAACCTTCAACTGTGTCTGTTCGATATCGACTTTAAGCCGCTCAATTTCTTTTTGATCTTCTATTCTTGCTTGCTCTAAAGTCGCACTCTCCTGATCTTTAGCAGCAACTTCTGTTGTAGATAGTTTGGCCTCTAGTGTCTTGATCAAACGATTTTTTCATTTTAGCTGATCCTTTAGGGTCCCGACTGAATATTGATTCACCGTGGCGAAATCCCCCAATGTTCCTGCTATTTGTGTCGCGAATTCTTCTTTCTTCATTTTTCTCCCATTAGTTAAAATTTTATATTTCTTAGAGACAGTCCCTGCCTCTTGGTAGAGTTCTTGTCTCAACATCACCTTCCTCTTCTTATTGAAGAAGAATTCATTCAAAGGTATCTCTTCTACTGATATAGGTGTCAATTTTTCACCCAAAATCCAACCTGCGTCCAGGATCTCCTTTACAGACTGTAGGGGAGTAATGGAGGCAATGGGATTTCCGACCTGTTTAGAAGATTTTTCAGGAGTAATGATCGAAGTTGGCTTGCTTGGAGGATCATAAACCTCGCGCTTCCTATTTCGGGACCCCAGCTTGCTCTGCTTTATCTTGTTGTTCTTCTTGGCCGAGTGCCAAATCTTTAGAGCCTTCGGCCTTTGTTTTCTTCACCTCTACGGTCATCAGATCTTCACCCTGTAATACTGGAGGAAGGAAACTCTGCCTATGCTCTTGGAATCTGACAACATTGGCCCTCTCTTCGGGTGACAGGGCTTGTATTCAAGCCAAAACCTCGTCATAAGATTTCGCACCTCGGAAAATATCGTCATGAGGCGAATTCTCGTACTCAAATATTTTAAGGCTATAGTTGGCCAAATGATTACTCATGACCCTATGTGGATCGTGTTTCTTGAATTCGATGTGAACCAAGTTTATATCTTCTAGGGCTATTTCCTCGGCCTTTGCATGCTCAAAGTCTAATAATGAATAGGTGTTTAAATGAATAGGAAAAGGTGGCCATACCTTTTTTGAAAACCCTTTCAGTTCTTTACTTATACCGCCAATTATGGTTTGCCTAGAGATCTCACGACAAGCTAGCATGTCGGGTATAAGTAAGGGTAAAGCATGCAGAGAGACTAAAGCACCGAAAACCCTGATGTATGAAAATTATTTCTCCACGTACCAATCGACCACTTTGCTTAAATTTGTCGTGATGCTGTCTGATATCCTCGGTGACGGATTACCGAAAATGGCAACATGCATCGGTACCATTAGCCAGTTGAAGATTTCGTATACGAAATCTGAAGCCTTGTCCTCCCAAAGCTTAGAATGGTACACATGGACTGGTTCAGCATCTGATGGAGCCCAACTCCAATTCATCAAAGGAAAAGGCGTCATGGAATATACTGCGTCCATGAGGTATGCAGACATAAAAAATGAAGCAGCTTTCCCGCTCTCTTTCTGCATCTAATATTCTCTAATCCGATTGGTCAGACTATCGGACAACAGTTTTTCCCAATCGAAAGAATAACCTTCTGCTACGGTGTGCATCAAAGGCACCCATTGAAGGAAAAAATGTGCAGTCTCTTCCTTCCCATACAATCTACAAGTCATCATCGCTACGTATTTGAACTGTGGTTCCAAAGAAGATATGGAATAAATTCCATTGCTATCTACCCTAAACTTCGATGGGTGTGAGACCCAATCCTTGATCAAACCAGATAATCTTTTGCCATATTGTTCACATTCCTTCTTTTTAAAATCCTCTAGAAACTCTGCATTGTATGTGAAATTCGATGTGGGTGGAAACTTGTACATAACCTGTAAGCTTTCTGGTCTGAAGGTCCCAACAGTGACCCCCTTCTCACTGATGATGGTTCTGGTAGAGATGTCTACATGATCTAGTGCCCATCGGATCATGTCATAGTAAGGTAGAAGACATGGTCGGGCCGCTACTTTGTGCATCTCTGCCTGGACGACAATCTTGTATTTGGTAGTCATGTCATCTGTCTCGTTGTCATTGGAATCATCTAAACCATTCACCAACTCTGATTGCAACACCTCTGAGATGTATGACCAGGTTTGTATGGAATCAATGCTTCAAGGTGAAGTATCTGACACATTATCAGAACCTTGTCCTGAAACCTCAGTGCTTGCTTCGAATGCTTTTCGCGGGGCCATGACAGGGGATTGTAACTTAGCTCTTCTGCAATAAAAATGCATATACATATAGAAGTTAGCTTACTGAGAAAAACTTCTCTGTGCGGGATAGAAATGAACTTTATGAATAAAATAGGAAGCAAAAGATCTATATCTTCGACCATTTAACACATCGATGTCCTTACAAACAGAACGGTCCAATCATATTTAGATAGAGATTTTGGCAATAAAACCATATCCTTACTTTGTTGTTTCGCCTTATTTCCAATTAATGCCATAAAATTTGACGGTTCGGGGCACAAGTTGGCACAAGGAACATTTGAAATTACCTTGTAAACTGCGCATTATTATCATTTGCATTAAACATTGATTATGTTGGCTTGGCTTCCTTAATCAAGATTTAAATCAACATTTTGGCGTTCGCTATATCGGGACTTTTAACTCTAACCTTTCGAGCCTCTAAAACCCGAGATTGCGATGATTAGATTTAATTAAGCAAGGACGTAACCAGGATTGAGTGTTTTGATTGATTATGCTTTAATTTATAACGCGACTTCACGGCTCGGGACTTCGAAGGTATAGTTTCCGGGAGGAATGTATGTCGAGTCACGAAATCCTGAGAAACTTAAATCATGGTCAAAACTAAACAACCCTGACTCGAACCTAGGTTACTTAGGTAAAAGTTCTGTGGCTTCGTCTTTCGAAGTTTCAGCGGTAAAGTTTTAGGAGGGAGTGAACGTCGAGACGCGAAATCCCGACAACGCTTGACTGGGGTTTACATGGTCTCACTCTTAGCTTTTACCTGAGGTAAGATTTTAAAACTTTTCACGACCTCGCACATCGGGGTTTGTAAATCTTGTGACTTGTAACTCCCGAAGAGCGATATTCCGAGGTACAAAAAGCAAAGATCTTCATTCAATGATAAAAAGTGGTAACTTATGAAACATCACATCCCCCGCTATTTCGCATGTCGAGACTACTGAGATTTTCAGTAGGTGAATGTCATGAAGTGAAAAATAACTTAAGAACCGACATTTGATTTTTTAAAATAGATTTGAACCAAATGAAAAAGGCGGCTCCAACACTCCACTTGTTAGTTTTTTAATTCAACATGTTCTTCTGTACTTATTTGTAATTGTGGGTCCTACACTTATGGGGTTTTCTGAATCCCTACACATCTTCCAGGTGGATATTGGTGGCCCCCACCTAATCCAACTGACTTATTTTGTATTTTTTCATGTCAGCACATCTTGTTGTACTTCCAGGGCCGTTTTGGGGCCCTAAACAATGTTTTTTTGTCTCGCCACAATCAAACTATAGACAAAGTTAGAGTTTGACGATGTAAATTATTGTTCTCGAAAAGACCTTTCCAACGGGCTATCACGTGCCTAAAACGAAGATCATATGCAAAAGTTACAACCCCGAGAAGTTAATGTACTAACTTACCCAAACGGGGCCCACGTGACTTTTGGTGTTTCATCTCCTAAAGTTATTTGGATGTCTAGGGTTTAGGCATTCATGTTTATCATAAAAAGGCCTTCAAAGTGTCATTTTAATCATCTACTTGCAAATGAACGTAGTCGTCATATCTCTTCTCAGAGATAAAGCTACCACCATTCTAGCGAGTCTTGCACTCTATGTTTTCACAGTCTCTTTACAATTATTTCATTAATAGAAATCAAGTATTGATGTATTTCTCTGTTTCTGGCAATTTTCATGAGTATTTCATTGTA
Organism: Picea glauca; assembly: GCA_000966675.3. Taxonomy (NCBI): domain Eukaryota; kingdom Viridiplantae; phylum Streptophyta; class Pinopsida; order Pinales; family Pinaceae; genus Picea; species Picea glauca. The sequence goes on along the minus strand of JZKD02S1060090.1, from coordinate 711,177 downwards.
ATTTCTTGCTTTCATTTCATTCCAAAAATAATAGATCATGAAAATTCTTCCAATTCCCAAAATTTTCAGCCCCATCACTTTCAGCGTGACCTACGCCTTCCATGCATGGATGGGAATAAATTTGATGGCTTGGATCCCACCGACTGGATAACTCAAATGGAATATTATTTATCTTTGTATGACATTACAGATGAGTTGGCCAAACTTCGATAGGGTGTTCTCATCTAGATCAAGAACGTTGGCAACGGTGGCAATGGAGAAAAAATGCTCGCCAAGGGTATGTGTCTTGGACACAATTTGTTGCAAAGTTTTATGAACGCTTTCACATTGACACCAACGATTTAGTCTATTTGACAAATTTGAAACAATCTGGTACAATGGAAGACTTTATAGCTGCTTTTGAGTGATTGGCTTTTTGCACGGAGGGCATGTCAGATGTTTTTTTTTCCGAGAGTGCTTTATCAGTGGCCTCAAGGATGAGATCCGTGCCCAAGTCCAAATGGCTTGCCCCCAGAGTTGGGTGGAAGCTACTAAAATAGCTAAGGAAGTACAACATGTTGTCTCTTCTCAAACGAGAAAACCCTCCTTTATTCCTGCCAGTAAACCAGTCACTCCCACTCCTCCTTCCACTTCACTAAAGATCCACAAATTGACTCGGGCAGAAATGGTTGAACACCAACTCAAGGGCCTTTGTTATAATTGTGATGACACATATTTTCCTAGGCACAAGTGTAAGGAACAAAATATTTTTATGGTCATATCTAAGGATGTTTCCGAAGAAGAGGTCGAGGCTCCCCCTGCGGCTAAATTACCTGAACACACTGACCTGAATCCACCCTCATATCCCCTAAAAGTTGAACCGATCATTTCCCTAAATGCTCTCACTGAATTCTCTACTCCCCAAACCCTCAAGCTCATTGGTAACATTAAGCATTGGAAGCTCATTATCCTTGTTGATAGTGGCAACACCCATAATTTTATTCATTGTTGCATTGCCCAAGAAACTAATTGCTATATCCGAGAAATCAACAAATTTCAAATCATGATTTCCAATGGTGGGTCCATGAAATGTGGGGGGCGTTTTGAAAATGTGTGTCTTCAAATTGGTTAGTACCACATGAAATCTCATATGTTTTCTATCGACATGGGTGGTTGTGGCATTGTGCTGGGTGTTGAATGGTTAAGGACTCTAGGCCCCATTCTCATGGATTTTAAGGAATTAACCATGCAATTCAACTAGGAGGACCAATAGTATAAATTCCAAGGAATCGCATCAAGTTCCCCTGAGATCATGAGTTCCCATCCCATGGAAAATATCCTAAAAAAAGGTCATTCTGTCATTATTGCACAACTCCATTCCATTCAAGCCACTAAGACACCCTTCGTGCCTCCTAACCTCCAATCCGTCCTCTCCAAACGTCAAGTTATATTTTCCACTCCCCAGGGACTTCTTGCTTCCCATGGTGTTCATGATCATTCCATTCTCCTCGTACCTGGTAGCCTTCCTCCCAATGTTTGTCCCTATCATCATCCCTTTGCCTAGAAAAATGAAATTGAGAAAATTGTTCAAGAATTGCTTGCCACGGGCGTTATCTGTCCTAGTACTAGCCACTATTCTTCTCCTGTGATCATGGTACTTAAGAAAGAAGGCTCTTGGCACATGTGTCCTGACTTTCGGACCCTCAACAAACTCACCATAAAAGACAAATTTCCCATTCTTGTCATTGATGATCTCTTGGATGAATTAAGTGGTCCCCAACTTTTTTACGAAACTTGATCTTTGTTATGGATACCACTAGATACGTATGAAAGAGACATACATTCCTAAGATTGCATTTCAAACTCATGAGGGCCACTATGAATTATTGGTCGTTCCCTTTGTCTTGTGTAATACTCCCTCCACTTTCTAAAGTCTCGTGAATCATGTCTTTCGTCCTTTTCTCCATCATTTTGTCTTAGTTTTCTTTGATGATATTCTCATCTATAGTAAAACATGGACCGCCCATCTTGCTCATGTGGATCGAGTTATCCATCTACTCTCTCAACACCAATTTTTCCTCAAACACTCTAAATGCGCTTTTGGAGCCTTGAAAGTCGAGTACTCAGGTCATATTGTTGGCAAGGCGGGTGTCAGGGTGGATCCTAAGAAGATTGAATCTATGTGGGATTGGCCTCGCCCCAAGAATCTCAAAAGTTTGCATGGTTTTTGGGGTTTAATAGGCTATTATCGCGAGTTTGTTAAGAATTATGGAAAGATTTTGATGCCTCTCACTGCTCTCCTTAAAAACAATTCTTTCACTTGGACTCCAATCGTTGACCATTCTGTTGAAGCTGCCTTTTTCAACTGGTTTAAATGTGTTTTTTAAAGTCAAATATTGGTTGTTAAGTTCTTTTTCGCCCCATGACATTTACCTACTAAAAATCTCAGTAGTCTCGACATACGAAATAGCGAAGGATGTTATGTTTCATAAGTTACCACTTTTTATCGTTAAACGAAATTTTTTACTTTTTGTACCTCGGAATATTGCTCTATGGGAGTTACAAGTCACAAGATTTACAAGCCCTGATGTGCGAGGTCGCGAAAAGTTTTAAAAAGATTACCTCAGGTGAAAGCCAAGAGTAAAATTCTTTAAACCCGAGTCAAGTGATGTCGGGATTTCGCATCTCAGTGTTCACTCTCTCCTAAAACATTACCGTCATAACTCTGAAAGACGAAGCCACAAGACTTTTACATAAGTAACCCGGGTTAGTGTCAGGGGAGATTAACTTTGACCATGGTTAAAGTCTCTTGGGATTTCGCGACTCGGCATACGTTCCTCCCGGAAACTATACCCTCAAAACCCCAAGTGGCGAAGTCGCGATATTGCTCAAACATAATTAATTAAAACACTTAATCCAGTTTATCTTCTGGTTTAAATAAATCACATCATAGTGATCTTGAGATTTCGCGACTCGGCTAGCGCTCCTACCGGAAATCATACCCTTGAAACCCCGAGCCGCGAAGTCGCGATATAAATTAAAACATGATTAATTAAACATTTAATCCTGGTTACGTCCTTGCTTAACTAAATCTAATCATCGCGGTCTTGGGTTTAGAGGCTCGAAAGGTTAAAGTGAAAACTCCCGATACGGCGAACGTCGAAAGGTTGATTAAAGTTTAAGTAAGCTTAATCAAAAAAGCTAAGCTAGCTTAATCAATGTTCAATACAAATAATAATATGCACAGTCTACGAGGTAATTTTAAATTTTCCCTGCGCCAACATGTGTCACGAACCGTCGAAATTTATGGCATTAATTGGAAATAAGGTGAAACGGCAAGTAAGGATAGGGTCTTTATTGCTAAATCTATCTCTAAATATGATTTGACCGTTCTATTCATAAGGACACCAAATTTTTTAAATGATCGAAGATATAGATCTTTTACCTTTTTGTTCTATTCATAAAGCTCATTTCTATCCCGCGCAGATAAGTTTTTCTCAGCAAACTGATCTCTGTATGTATACGCATTTTTATTACAGGAGAGCTAAGTCACAATCTTCTGTCATGGCCCCGTGAAAAGCGTCCAAGACAAGTGCTAAGATTTCAGGACAAGGCTCCGATAATGTTTCAGATACTTCACCTCGAGGTGTTGATTCCATACGAACTTGGTCATACATCTCAGAGGTTTTGCAATCAGATTTGGTGAATTGTTTGGATGATTCCAGTGACAACGAGAAAGACGACTTGACTACCAAATATAAGATCGTCATCCAAGCAGAGATGCACAAAGTAGCGACCAGGCCACGTCTTCTGCCTTACTATGACATGATCCGATGGGCACTATATCATGTAGATATCCCTACCAGAACCATCATCAATGAGCAGAAGGTCACTGTTGGGACCTTTAGACCAGAAAACTTACAGGCGATGTACAAGTTACCACCCACGTCGAACTTCACATACAATGCAGAGTTTCTAGAGGGTTTTAAACAGAAGGAATGCGACCAATACGTGAAAAGCTTATCTGATTTGATCAAGGATTGGGTCTCACACCCAACGAAGTTCAGAGTAGATATCAACGGGGTTTATTCCATATCTTCTTTGGAACCACACTTCAAATACATAATGATGATGACCTGTAGATTGTATGGGAGGGAAGACACCATGCATTTTTTCCTCCCATGGGTGCCTCTGATGCATACAGTAGCAGAAGATTGTTCTTTCGACTGGGCCAAACTGTTGTCAGATAGTCTGACTAGTCGGATTACAGAATATCAGATGCAGAGGGAAAGTGGGAGAGCCGCCTCATTTTTAATGTCTGCATACATCATGGACGCTATGTGTTCCATGACACCTTTTCCCTTAATGAGTTGGAGTTGGGCTCCATCAGAGACTAAGCCTATCCATGTCTATCATTCTAAGCTTTGGGAGGATAAGGCCTCAAATTTTATATATGAAATCTTCAATTGGGTAATGGTACCAATGCATGTCGCCATCTTCGGTAATCCACCGCCTTGGATCTCAAATAGCATTACGACCAATTTGAGTAGGGTGGTCGATTGGTACATGGAGGAAGAGTTTTCATACATCAGGGTTTTCGACGCTTCTGTCCCTCCACATGCTCTACCATTATTTATATCCGATAGGTTGGCATGTAGCGAGATCGCCATGCAAATCGTGATTGGTGGCATAAGTAAAGAGCTGAAGGGGTTTTCAAAGAAGGTATGGCCACCTTTCCCCATTCATTTAAACACCTATTCTTTATTAGATTTCGAGCATGCAAATGCCAAGGCAACAACCTTAGAAGATATAAAATTAGTCAATATTGAATTCAAGAAACACGACCCACACAAGGTCGTGAGTAATCACTTAGCTAGTTGTGGCCTTAAAAGGTTTGAGCATGAGAATTTGCCTCATGATGATATTTTTCGAGGCGCAAGATCGTATGTCGAGGTTTTGGCTCGGATACAAGCCCTTTCGCCCGAAGAGAGGGCCGATGTTTTCAAATTCCAAGAACATAGGTGGAGCTGCCTTCCCCTAGTATTACGGGGCGAGAATCCAATGACCGTAGAGGTGCAGAAAACAAAGGCCAAAGGCTCCAACGATTCAACACCCGGCCAAGAAGAACAACAGGATAAAGAAGAGCAAGTTGGGGGCCTGAAACAGGAAGCTGAGGCTTCCGATCCTCCAAGTGAGCCAACTTCAGTCGTTACTCCAGGGAAATCATCTAAACATGTCAATAATCCCATTGTTTATGTTACTCCCCTATAGTCGACAAAGGGAATACTAGACGCAGGTTGGATTTTTGGTGAAGAAATAGCACCCATATCAATGGAAGAGCTACCTCCGAATGAATTCTTCTTCGATAAGAAGAGAAAGGCTGTCGTGAGACAAGAACTCTACCAAGAGGCAGGTACTGTATCCAAGAAATTTAAAATTATAACCGATGGAATAACCATGAAGAAAGAAGAATTTGCAACCCAAATAGCAGGAACATTGGGTGCTTTCGCTACGGCAAACCAATATTCAGTCGTGACCTTAAAAGATCAGCTGAAGTGAAAAAAAATTCTAATCAAGACATTAGAGGCTAAACTAGCTACAACAAAGGTTGCTGCCAAAGATCAAGCGAATGCAACTTTGGAGCAAGCTAGAATAAATGATCAAAATGAAATCGAGTGGCTCAAAGCTGATCTCGAATAGACACAACTGATGGTTTAGACAATTCAAATACAGATAGTCCAACAAGGAGAATTGATAGAGCAGCTTCGGGCAAAATTAGAGTTAGTCGAAAGCTAGGTAATTGATATCGGGATATTTCAATCCCAAGAAATAGAAATCAGAAAAAGGTTATCCGAGGCACACCAAGGTCTGCTTGTTAAAGTAGAAACGATTCAAAGTAGCTACTAACTCATTGATCAGATATTGGAGAACCTCTCTCTTAGAGAAAGGGAAGTTGGAGCGGCTCGGGTTGCATTCTAGGAGGCTATTATAGCCACGACGAGAAAGGAAATAAGCAGTAGTTCCAGTTTTCCCATCTCAGAGCAAACCAGGGGCAATATCTTGTTGAAAGAATGGGAGTGAAATATATCTGAAGGCAGACAACAAGCTAAGGAGATAAGAAAATCTTGTGAAGAAACTTTTGGTTTGTTAAATGGGATGTGGTTGGGTTCTGATGGTGAAAGTAGCATTGAGATACTAGGTCAGATCAATACAACAAAATATCTGCTAAATATCAAGGAAAATAAAGAAAGAGAATTAGCCAAAATTTTACAAATAACCGAGACAGACATAATTCAAATAGATAAATGGCTAATTAAACCAAGCATATTATTATGTTCTATCAGCGCCAAAGACCAGTAGGTGGAAGGAAAGTTGCCACGATTGGTGAAAGACTGATATATTTTTTAGGCCAATAACCAAGAAGCACCTTCTAGCTGATATCACAGTTGGTAGAGAAGTGTGTTATTTGCACAGAGCAGGCGAAGAGGCAGGTTTCCGGTACCAAATGAGGATAGAGATGAAGAAACAAAACGTTTTAACTCCTTTGATTGTAATCGAAAACCTCTGGAACGATTGAGATTCCAGCATATAAAAATCTGTATAAATATACATTTTGTAGAAATTAAACGGGCTGGACCTTTTTGGTCGATTGTAATAGAGGCTATCTTCTTTTTGAATTAATACAAAGCAATCCGGAGAATCCTGATTCTGTCATGACTGTGCTATGAGTTTGTTCTCTTTGTTATTCATATTCAATTTTATTTCGCTTATATACATCTGATGAATGTTTCACTGCAATTTAGTAAAACTTCTACTGTGGTGGTTAAATTTTGTTCATCTATATCGTTTACAGTTTTTCCTCTGTATTGGCTAACAGCAGATACAAGACCTGTGAACCTTTAAGTTGTCATATTTTATACTTCGTCAGATTCCTTCTTAGTCTATTTTCTTCCTCTGTTTAAGGAGTGAGATTCTCCCTTGATAGGAGCCTTACTTTATAAACAACTAAATGTTTTTCTCATATTTCACACACTTTTTATTTCAAATATAACACAGTTACGGAAAAAGGCCTTTGGTTTGCATTTTGTCATTAACATTAATTTCAAAGTTCTCTTTATAAGATCAAATTGATACAGCATAAAAAATTTCAGATTTCTTTTAAATTTTTCTGTTCCTATATGATTGTCCCCGTTGTAAGACAACCTAATATTGAACCCGGTTTATCGGACCAAACCCATATCGCTTTAAATCTTTTTGATACTAAACTTAAAACATCCACCACCTGGGTAGAACTTGAACGATCATGGGTTGTAATCGAACGTGATATAAACATCCAGGAACAGTTGGAAGCCAAACAATGACAACCTAGAAATCAACCCTAGCTTCCTTTCCTGAAGGTGTACTCTCCCCCTTTTTTTAAACCATACTAACTTTCGGATGCCTAGACGCTATACTTTTTAAAGCCTTAAGTACAGACGCTGGAACAACATTTTTTTGGCCCCGTTGCCGGGGAACGAAGTTATGAAACCTTTTCCCTGGGAAGAACGACATATATTTTCAAGCTTCACCCTTTGATAGTGAACAAATTGTGGGCACTTTCTAAAGGCTTTTCCTATTTTTCACTTAGTGACTCTATGTATAAGTAAGCTCGCATCTGGTCGAAGGAATACCAGACAAAACCTAGAGAGCAAGCAGACCAAGCCTGTTTCAGATCCCGAAAAAATACCGAAAGCTAGAGGTTTTCTTAAGTCAACTACTACAGTCTAACAGCTTAAGCACCCGTAGCCCAAGACCAAGAGTTCTTGTGAACCTTCAACTTCACATGGTACCCCTCCCGAGACCACTAATTCATATTTAGCTAGTTTTGTGGTTAAAAGTGAAATCCTTTCGAAAACCTCTGTTGGACACAAAGGTAAAAACTCTACAGTAAATTTATCAGCGGTTGATATCCCGCCAACTCTTCTTTTAGACTTCTCGATGTCACCAAGTCTCGAAGAGTATACTATATATTAAAATCTCACACCTGCGGGATCCCCTGATTATGTCTCCTGCAAATCCGAGGAGCCAAGTCCTCGCATCTTTGTTGGTCCTCGCATCTTTGTTCACCCATCTTCGCTTTTCTCATCCCTCGAAGAAGCTAGAAATCCGCTTTTAGTCTTTCATAACCCTTTATATAACGCGCCCTTTCCTTGTCAGTTAGTACCAATGGCGGCCACCAGAGGAGGAGCAGGGGGCCAAGTGCCACCCCCCACCCCCCAGAGTTTTTACTAAAGTGGATGCGAGATATGCACCTTTGGTTCTACCCATACCTCTTCATGACCTTCCTGAAAATTATATAAAAAAATTACCAAAATTTACAGGGGAAGGGGACTTAACTGCGGCCGAACATATAAATTTCTTCAATCAGTTCACTGATATTCTAGATCTGGAATACGAAGACATTTATTCGATATTGTTTGTTCAAACTTTTGAAGGACAGGTACGAACCTAGTTTCGAAGCCTACCCGCAGGGTCTGTCCTTTCTTACGATGCCTTAGAATATGCCTTCCTTAGACAATGGAGTCAGAGAAAATAGCATTTATATTATCTGACCGAGTTCGGATCTTTAAAGAAAAGGAATTTAGAAACAGTTATGGAATTTATCCAAAGATTTAACAAACTGTATAATAAGATCCCAACCGAAGTTAAACCCTCCCAACCTGTGGCCAAAGTAACCTTCGTAGGAGATTTCGAACCCGACTTCGCCCTTCTCTTAAGAGAAAGGCGGGGGGGCTACCTTAACCCGAATGCAGGATGATGCTGTGGAAATTGAATCTAACATGACGGCCTCTAGTAAGTTGAAAGCTAGGATAGAAACGGGAAACAGAGAAACCAGATGTTTTAGGGAACAAGCGGGACCCTCAGGATCTAATAGATCCATAGACGACAAGATGGATGATATGGCTAAGATAATTAAAGAGTTGTCGAATAAGATTTCTAGAATGGAGCTCGATCAATCCAAGAGTGATCCTTTCATTAAAACAGAATTCAGAAGAAACCCCAACCCTCAAAATCAACAAAGGCAGATTAAAAATGAAGATCAGAAAATTCAAACCCCTTTAAAAAATGAAAATTTTATAGGAGGAAATGACTTGGAAGATTTCGAGGGACTTGAAGAAGATGTGACAAATTTGAGTGATGACTGCATTCAGCCCTATGTAACTAAAGAAGATTACGAGTGGTCGTTGAACACACCTCAACCATCAAATGAAGATGATGATATAAACAACAATGATTTCGTTGTATGTCAAGAAACGTCTAATTCCATGACAGTTGAGGTCCAACTGAAGTGTAACTTGAGGTCTAAAAACAAACCTACGTTGATTTCTCAACCGAAGAAAATTCTCCCTAGAGGTGAAATATATGTGCCTGCCCCGAAGGAGACTGAAACATCCAACAACAAAATAAAAGAGGTAGACTTGTTGGACCTCAAAATGAAGGAGGTTGAGATCCAAACAAGGGGAATCAAGACAACTGAGACACTCGCACCGGTAAGTAAACTCATGAGTAATAAATATGCCCAGACAAATAAGTTGGAGAAGAAAGAGATCGAGGTTTCAACCAGATAAACAGACAAAGTTATCAGTGGTTTTAGTTTTGAAAATGAGATAAATAGGATAAAAATATCGATCTCGTTGGTTGAATTAGCAAAGAATCCTGCATATCGAAAGCAGATAACCAAAGTGATAGATTGTTCAGATCAAGAAAGTCAATCAGACGTAATAAATTTAGAAGATGATAAGCCCCATATCACTTTTGGTCCACATTTCGAGGGTGCTAGAGACATCGTTGCTCCTTTCTATATCACCCTAAATGTGCATGATCGATTGTTACATAACTGCATGCTAGATTTTGGAGCTTCACATAATGTGATGCCCAAACAATTATGGATAGACTAGGCCTCGAGATCACCCGAACTTACGGAGATCTCTACTCCTTCGATTCGAGAAGAGTTAAGTGCATGGGTATGATAAAAGATTTAGTAGTCACCCTTGCACAGGTCCCAGTCAAAAGTGTCCTGATGGACGTAGTTATTGCTGACATCCCCCCAAAGTATGGCTTACTTCTATCAAGGTCGTGGGGAGCCAAACTTAGGGGGTCCCTCCAACTAGACATGACTTACGCCACAATTCTTGTATTTGGTGGGCAACTTACCTAGTTATACAAAGAAACGAGGTTAGCCTATACAGTGAGCGATCCTCAAAATCCTAACAATTTTCTTGTTTACATTGTTGATCAAGATCTAGGAAATTGTATTTTGTCTTTTGATGATGGTATAGATAGTTGCACAGGAGAGAATTACATAGACGAGAAAGAATCTGAAAATATGCATAGCACAAGGATCTGGAAAATGTTTTTTGACGGTGCTCTATCATGTGAAGGAGCAGGTGCAGGAGTACTTTTGTGGCACCTGAAAATAAATTTGTTGTCCCTTTTTCTTACAGGCTTCAATGGGATATAGACTACACTAACAATGTATGTGAATATGAAGCCTTAGTATTAGGACTGGAAGATGCCAAGAAGCTAAACATAAAGAACCTGGAAGTATATGGAGACGCTGAGTTGATAGTCAAACAGATGAATCGACAATACCAGGCCAAACACCCGAGATTGAGAGCATATAGAAATGGTGCCTGGGATCTAATGGAAAAAAATTTCTCGTCTGTAAATATCCACTTCATCCCACACGCCGAAAATTTGCAGGCCGATTCGTTAGTCAAGGCAGCCTCGACGTTCTCTGCCCCCACAACTTTTAAATTAAAATACCATATAGAGGTAATGCACAGACCATCCATCCCAAACAACATACAACACTGGCAAGTTTTCGAGGATGACGAACAAATCAGGAAGTTCCTAGAAGTAGTGGGCAACTTTTCTGAAACTCACATCGATCAAGAGAATCAAAATGATCACACATGGATCATGCAAGAAGGAGAAGACCGTCAAGAGTTCCGAGAAAAAATTGCCAACCGTCGCATGTTAGTTTTAAAAAGTAATCAGATTCCAAAGGGACTAATCCCCTTGGAAAGACTTTTCGATCAAAATGACATTCCTTTAAAATCCACTCTCCAACCCCAACCAGAAGAGGTTGAAGATTACGACGTAGGGACAAAAGAGGAACCTAGGATGGTGAAAATATCAAAGTACCTTCCTCCTGAGGTGAAAAATAAGTATAAAGAGTTGCTTGCACGATATAAAGACGTTTTCACTTGGTCTTACGAAGAGCTTAGGACCTATGACACTACTGTGATCGAACACAAGATACCTCTAAAGCCTGGTGTCAAACCCTTTAAGCAAAAGCTTAAACAAATCAACCCTATCCCATTACCCGTAATCGAAAGAGAAGTTAAGAAGCTTTTAGACGCAAAAATAATAGTACCACTGAGATACTCCGATTGGGTGGCAAACCTGGTCCCGGTTAGAAAAAAGAGTGGGGAGATTAGATTGTGTGTTGATTTCAAAAATTTAAATAAATCTTCCCTCAAAGACAACTATCCTTTAGTACCTAAAATGGATCACGTCTTAGAAAAGGTAGTCGGAGCAAATAGGATGTCTATGATCGATGGTTTCTCTGGGTACAAACAAATTGTTGTAAATGAACAAGATAAAGAAAAAAACAACCTTCACTACACCATGGGGTACATTCATGTATGATAAAATGCCTTTCGGTGTAATGAATGCAGGTGCCACCTTCCAGCGTGCTATGAATATCGCTTTCATCGGTGAAAGAACAAGTTTGTAGTTATCTATCTTGATGATCTAACTGTTTTTTCTAAGTCCGACGAAGATCATTTAATATATCTCAAACAAACTTTCGAAAAATTCCATAGGTTCGGTTTGTCTTTAAACCCCAAAAAGTCTCACTTCGCCATGCGAGAAGGTAAACTCCTGGGCCATATTGTGTCCTGACATGGAATTAAAATTGATCCCAACATGGTTCAAGCTATAGACACAATAAATATTCCTAGAAATGTAAAGGAAATTCAGTCATTCTTAGGAAAGATAAACTTTTTGAGAAGGTTTATCCCAAACTTCGCCGAAATTGTGAAATTAAATACAGGTATGTTAAAGAAAAACAACGAGGTAAAATGGACAACAGAGGCCAAAGAATCGTTTGCACGTATCAAGAGGGTTATAAGTGAGGCACCTGTACTGGCAAGCCCTGACTATCTAAAGGATTTTCTTATTTTCTTGTTCGCCTCCGAGCATACCATTGTCGCGGTGCTCCTTCAGAAAAACGAGGAAGGCTTCGAACAACCGATAGCCTTTTTCAGCAAAAGTCTCAGAGACGCAGAACTAAAATATGATATAATGGAAAAACAAGCATATGTTATGGTAAAGGCAATAAAGGCTTTTAGAACTTATGTATTGCATTCCAAGATAATCACGTATGTACCTACTAGCTCTGTAAAAGACATTTTAGTGCAGCCTGACAGTGACGGCAAAAGGGGATGGTGGCTTGCAAAAAATCAAGAATTTGATATGGAAATAAAGTCAACGAAACTAGTAAAAGGTCAAGGTTTGGCTAAACTCTTAGCTGAATCTAATTTCAGAGCCCTCGGCATAAATAACATACAGGGATGTGGAGAAGATGAAGATATGAGCGAGCTCTACGAGCAAACAAGTGAAATCAGAATCGAAGAGAAGTTTACCTCCTCTAACTGGTACAAAAACATAGTATCCTACCTACTGACTTTGAAGTGTCCAAGTGATTTATCTCCATCCAAAGCCAGAACACTAAAACTACATGCGGTCAAATACTGTATATCTGAGGGTAAATTGTTTTGGAAGGACCCACTTGGCTTCCTGTTGGTTTGTTTGGTTGAATCTGAAATAGAGGAGGTCATAAGCGAATTCCACGAAGAAGTGTGTGGGGGACATCACGCTTGAAGAGCAATAGCTTATAAAATCCTGAGGGTAGGGTATTATTGGCCTAAACTTTTCTTGGATGTAAATGCCAAATTCAGGGCTTGCGACCCTTAGCAATTGTTTGCAGGCAAGCATAAACTCCCAGTGCTACCTTTAGTTTGAGTCAAAAAAAAGGCTCCTTTTCAACAGTGGGGACTGGATTTTATAGGCGAAATTAACCCCCATTCCAGTGCTCAACACAAATGGATCCTAACTGCCACAGATTAATTTACTAAATGAGTAGAGGCTATTCCACTAGGAGGGCTACAGATTCGGTGGTAATAGATTTCCTAGAAGAAAACATTTTATCTAGATTCAACTACCCCCAAAAGATAGTAACAGATAATGCCCAGGCTTTTAAATCTATGGCTATGATCAGTTTTTGCCAAAAATACAGTATTGTACTCGACCATTCTACGACATATTATCCCCAAGGAAATGGACTGGCCAAGTCTTCGAATAAGAGTCCGATGAACATAACTATGAAAGTGTTGAACGAGAACAAGAGATCCTAGCATGTACATTTAAAATACGCACTATGGGCAAATCGGATTGGCACGAAAAAATCCATCTGCATTTCTCCTTTCCAGATGGTATATGGGACTGACGTGGTATTACCCATAAACTTGGCAGTTCCTGTAATGAAACTATGGAAATATGAGAAAGAAGAACCAAACCACGTCACAAGGAGAATAAATCAGTTGAACAAAGTACAACAACATAGGATCGAAGTGGACAAAAGATTGCAAAAATATCAAGACGACATGAAAACGTCATTTGATCGTAAGACAAAAGACAGAGAGTTTCTTCCGAGTGATTTGGTCTTAAGATGGGATGCTAGGAAGGAAGATTTGATGAAACATGGTAAATTCGATCATATTTGGTATGGACCATTTAGAGTCGCAGCTTCTGAAGGAAAAAATTCGTTTTTATTAGAAAATATGGATGATAAAATCTTCAACGCCCCTGTCAATGGGTGTTATCTAAAACACTACATGAAATAATTGGTTCCCAAAGGATTTCCATTGTATATACCGGTTTGTATTTGCTTTCTATTTCATGATTCCCTTGAGGTAAGTTTTCATTTTTAACTAATTAGGTCAGTATAAATAGAGATACGCAATTTTCAAATACATTCAACTCTTTTAAGGGACACTCTTCCTGTTTACAGGATTTCGACTTGGGACCTAAACGAGTGAAAGGAGAAAAAGGAAAGTCATATATCGGAGGCTGAATTCACCGAAAACAGGTGATAGAAAAGGTTTTCGATTGTTTCAAAATGGTAAGGTAAAGGTATGAACTCCCGAGAATTATGTTCTTTAAGAAAGCAAAAGTCTCCTAAGCACCGTAAAGGTCCCATCAATCTAATGTTTTCGCTTAAGTTGTTACTAAAAAGAACAATTACTTGCTCTGAGTCCTAAGAAGTTAACTTACAATAAAGATAGGTGATAGTTAAGTAAAGCATCTCTGGGAAAGGGTTTTCAAAAAACAGTTTTAATTTTCGACCCCTGCTCCTCAGTGTACAAAAATCTGTCTGTCACCTTTCTTCTGGTCTTCACTTTTATCTTATTAAAAAGCCAAGTACCTTTCTGGATTTATATCCATAGGGGGAAGAGTTTATGTTTTAACTTTGAAAGTTGTAAAGCGTATTTTGGAAAGGAAGTTGGTCTTCATAACTCCTAAGTCTCTTACTAAGCAAGTTATGCGTAGGTAGATCCTGACTATTTTGGGTTTTTCAACAGTTTCGAAGGATTGAGGCTTGCTCTAAGGAAAACCCCTAGAAATGATTTTTCCCCCTTTTTCCTGCGAGTGAAGGTGTGGTGAAGGTTAAGGGAAGGTTGGTACTGAGAAATCAAAGTAAGTTAACAGACTTCTATTGCAAAATATTATACAAATATCACCCCTCATACAAACTGATTGCCCCCACTTCATGTTCTAAAAAGAAAATTATAAGACATATGGTGGAAAGAAAGTCATATCTAATTGTACATCTAGTCTAAAGAGATGATGAAAGGAAATTCAGAAATGATTGCCCTCGTCTCAGCATTTAAATGCATAAATATATTTCGAAGTGGTGAAAGGAAATTTAGCAAAAAAGGGGCAGATAACTTCACCGAGGTACTGAACAGGCCCGCTAGCAGTTAAGCAATATCTGAGATGTTTGTAAGGCTATTATACACAATTTTCACTCTACTCTAGTAATCAACTTTCTCGAGACTGGATCCACATCCTAAGTCCGGACAGGACTCCCCGATTAAAAACATGTAATAAATTTCGTTGGATGCAAGCCAAAAGTTACAAGATCTATTGGATTTCCTAGAACTGTTTTGATTTGTCTTAATGCAGACCTAAATTCAGTAAAGAGAAAGGGAAAGTCGTGAAAGGGATTGTAGTTGAGTATGAAACATAGTTGAGTATTGAAAAGCTTTGCAGATGTGAAAGACGAGATTTCTTCTTCCCTCTGTTTATCTTTTCCCTAAAGGAAGTTTAGCAGAAGTGAAGCAAATGACTCCATTTACCCAATACAGGCATGTGGTCTACTGTTCTTCCCATCTCGCAAGAAGACGAGATCCCTAGTTGGAGCCTATGTTGAAGCCGCCTTTTTCAACTGGTTTAAATGTGTTTTTTAAAGTCAAATATTGGTTTTTAAGTTCTTTTTCGCCTCGTGACATTTACCTACTGAAAATCTCAGTAGTCTCGACATACGAAATAATGAAGGATGTTATGTTTCATAAGTTACCACTTTTTATCGTTAAACGAAAGTTTTTACTTTTTGTACCTCGGAATATCACTCTTCGGGAGTTACAAGTCACAAGATTTACAAGCCCCGATGTGCGAGGTCACGAAAAGTTTTAAAAAGCTTACCTCAGGTGAACGCTGAGAGTAAAATTCTTTAAACCCCAGTCAAGTGTTGTCGGGATTTCGCGTCTCGGCGTTCACTCTCTCCTAAAACATTATCGTCATAACTTCGAAAGACGAAGCCACGAGACTTTTACATAAGTAACCCAGGTTAGTGTCAGGGGTGATTAACTTTGACCATGGTTAAATTCTCTCGATATTTCGCGACTCGGCATACGTTCCTCCCAGAAACTATACCCTCGAAACCCCGAGTGGCGAAGTCGCGATATTGCTCAAACATAATTAATTAAAACACTTAATCCGATTTACCTTCTATTTTAAATAAATAACATCATAGTGATCTCGAGATTTCGCGACTCGGCTAGCGCTCCTCCCGGAAATCATACCCTCGAAACCCCAAGCCGCGAAGTCGCGATATAAATTAAAACATGATTAATTAAACATTTAATCCTGGTTACGTCCTTGCTTAACTAAATCTAATCATCGCGATCTTGGGTTTAGAGGCTCGAAAGGTTAAAGTGAAAACTCCCAATACAGCAAACGCCGAAAGGTTGCTTAAAGTTTAAGTAAGCTTGATAAAAAAAGCTAAGCTAGCTTAATCAATGTTCAATACAAATAATAATATGCACAGTCTACGAGGTAATTTTAAATTTTCCCTGCGCCAACTTGTGTCACGAACCGTCGAAATTTATGGCATTAAT
Organism: Picea glauca; assembly: GCA_000966675.3. Classification (NCBI taxonomy): domain Eukaryota; kingdom Viridiplantae; phylum Streptophyta; class Pinopsida; order Pinales; family Pinaceae; genus Picea; species Picea glauca. The sequence goes on along the minus strand of JZKD02S1060090.1, from coordinate 694,690 downwards.
TGGAAATAAGGCGAAATGGCAAGTAAGGGTAGGGTCTTTATTACTAAATATGTCTCTAAATATGATTTGACTGTTCTGTTCATAGGGACACCAAATTTTTTAAATGATCGATGATATAGTTTTTTTTCCTTTCTGTTCTATTCATAAAGTTTCTATCCCACGCAAATAAGTTTTTCTCAGCAAACTGATCTCTGTATGTATATGCATTTTTATTACAGGAGAGCTAAGTCACAATCTTCTGTCATGGCCCCGCGAAAAGCGTCCAAGACAAGTGCTGAGATTTTGGGACAAGGCTCCGATAATATTTCGGATACTTCACCTCGAAGCATTGATTCCATATGAATCTGGTCATACATCTCAGAGATTTTGCAATCAGATTTGGTGAATTGTTCGGACGATTCCAGTGACAACGAGAAAGACGACTTGACTACCAAATATAAGATCATCGTCTAGGCAGAGATGCACAAAGTAGCGGCTAGTTCACATCTTCTGCCTTACTATGACATGATCCAATGGGCGCTAGATCATGTAGATATCCCTACCAGAACCATCATCAGTGAGCAAAAGGTCACTGTTGGGACCTTTAGACCAGAAAACTTACAGGCGATGTACAAGTTACCACCCACGTCGAACTTCGCATACAATGCAGAGTTTCTAGAGGGTTTTAAACAGAAGGAATGCGACCAATACACGAAAAGCTTATCTGATTTGATCAAGGATTAGGTCTCACACTCAACGAAGTTCAGAGAAGATAGCAACAGAGTTTAGTCCATATCTTCTTTGGAACCACAATTCAAATACATAGCGATGATGACCTGTAGATTGTACGGGAGGGAAGACACCACGCATTTTTTCCTCCCATGGGTGCCTCTGATGCATACAGTAGCAGAAGGTTGTTCTTTCGACTAGGCCAAACTTTTGTCAGATAGTTTGACCAGTCGGATTACAGAATATTGGACGCAGAGGGCAAGCGGGAGAGCTGCCTCATTTTTTATGTTTGCATACATCATGGACGCCATGTGTTCCATGACACCTTTTCCCTTAATGAGTTGGAGCTGGGCTCCATCAGAGACTGAGCCTATCCATGTCTATCATTCTAAGCTTTGGGAGGATAAGGCCTCAGATTTTATATATGAAATCTTCAATTGGGAAATGGTACCAATGCATGTCGCCATCTTCGGTAATCCACCGCCCCGGATCTCAGATARCATTACGGCCAATTTGAGCAGGGTGGYCGATTGGTACGTGGAGGAAGAGTTTTCATACATCAGGGTTTTCGGCGCTTCTGTCCCTCCACATGCTCTACCATTATTTATACCCGATAGGTTGGCCTATCGCGAGATCRTCATGCAAACCGTGATTGGTGGCATAAGTAAAGAGTTCAAGGGGTTTTCAAAGAAGGTATGGCCACCTTTCCCCATTCATTTAAACACCTATTCTTTATTAGATTTTGGGCATGCAAAGGCCGAGGCAGCAGCCTTAGAAGATATAAAATTAGTCAATATTGAATTCAAGAAACACGACCCACACAAGGTCGTGAGTAATCACTTAGCTAGTTGTGGCCTTAAAATGTTTGAGCACGAGAATTCACCTCATGATGATATTTTCCGAGGTACGAGATCGTATGCTAAGGTTTTGGCTCGGATACAAGCCCTGTCACCTGAAGAGAGGGCCGACGTTTTAAAATTCCATGAACATAGGCAGAGTTGCCTTCCCCTAGTATTACAGGGCGAGAATCCAATGACCATAGAGGTGCAGAAAACAAAGGCCAAAGGGTCCAAAGATTCAACACCCGGCCAAGAAGAACAACAGGATAAAGAAGAGCAAGCTGGGGGCCTGAAATAGGAAGCTGAGGCTTCCGATCCTCCAAGTAAGTCAACTTCAGTCGTTACTCCAGGGAAATCATCTAAACAGGTCAGTAATCCCATTGTTTATGTTACTCCCCTGCAGTCGACAAAGGGAATACCAGACGCAGGTTGGATTTTTGGTGAAGAACTAGCACCCATATCAGTGGAAGAGCTACCTCTGAATGAATTCTTCTTTGATAAGAAGAGAAAGGTTGTCGTGAGACAAGAACTCTACCAAGAGGCAGGTACTGTATCCAAGAAATTTAAAATTATAATTGATGGAAGAACCATGAAGAAAGAAGAATTTGCAACCCAAATAGCAGGAACATTGGGTGCTTTCGCTGCGGCAAACCAATATTCAGTCGGGACCTTAAAATATCAGCTGAAGCGAAAAAATCGTCTAATCAAGACATTAGAGGCTAAACTAGCTACAACAGAGGCTGTTGCCAAAGATCAGGTGAATGCAACTTTGGAGCAAGCTAGAATAGATGATCAAAATGAAATCGAGCGGCTCAAAGTTGATCTCGAACAAACACAGCTGATGGTTCAGACAAGTCAGATACATATAGTCCAGCAAGGAGAATTGATAGAGCAGCTTCGGGCCAAATTAGAGTTAGTTGGAAGCCAGGTAATCGATATCAGGATATTTCAATCCCAAGCAATAGAAATCAGAAAAAGGTTATCGGTGGCGCAGCAAGGTCTGCTTGTTAAAGTAGAAACGATTCAAAGTAGCTGCCAACTCATTGATCAAATATTGGAGAACCTCTCTCTCAGATAAAGGGAAGTCGGAGCGGCTTGGGTTGCATTCTAGGAGGCTATTATAGCCACGACGAGAAAGGAAATAAGCAGTAGTTCCAATTTTCCCATCTCAGAGCAGACCAGGGGCAATATCTTGTTGAAAGAATGGGAGCAAAATATATCTGAAGGCAGACAACAAGCTAAGGAGATAAGAATATCTTATGAAGAAACTTTTGGTTTGTTAAATGGGATGTGGTTGGGTTTTGATGGTGAAAGTAGCATTGAGATACTAGGTCAGATCAATACAACAAAATATCTGCTAAATATCAAGGAAAATGAAGAAAGTGAATTAGCCGAAATTTTACAAATAACCGAGACAGACATAGTTCAAATAGATAAATGGCTAATTAAGCCAAGCATATTATTATGTTCTATCAACGCCAAAGACCAGCAGGTGGAAGGAAAGTTGCCACGATTGGTGAAAGACTGTTATATTTTTTAGGCCAATAACCAAGCAGAACCTTCTAAGTTGATATCACAGTTGGTGGAGAAGTGTGTTATTTGCACGGAGCAGGCGAAGAGGTAGGTTTCTGGTACCAAATGAGGACAGAGATAAAGAAATGAAACGTTTTAACTCTTTTGATTGTAACTGAAAATCTCTGGAACGATTGAGATTCTAGCATATAAAAATCTGTATAAATATACATTTTGTAGAAAGAAAACGGGTTGGACCTTTTTGGTTGATTGTAATAGAGGCTATCTTCTTTTTGAATTAATACAAAGCAATCCAGAGAATCCTGATTCTGTTACGACTGTGCTATGAGTTTGTTCTCTTTGTTATTCATATTCAATTTTATTTCGCTTATATATATCTGATGAATGTTGCACTACAATTTAGTAAACCTTCTACTGTGGTGGTTAAATTATGTTCATTTATTTCATTTACAGTTTTTCCTCTGTATTGGCTAACAACAGATACAAGACCTGTGAACCTTTAAGTTGTCATATTTTATACTTCGTCAGATTCCTTCTTAGTCTATTTTCTTCCTCTGTTTAAGGAGTGAGATTCTCCCTTGATAGGAGCCTTACTTTATAAACAACTAAATGTTTTTCTCATATTTCACACACTTTTTATTTCAAATATAACACAGTTATGGAAAAGGCCTTTGGTTTGCATTTTGTCATTAACATTAATTTCAAAATTCTCTTTATAAGATCAAATTGATACAACATAAAAACTTTCAGATTTCTTTTAAATTTTTTTGTTCCTCTATGACTGTCCCCGTTGTAAGACAACCTAATATTGAACCCGATTTATTGCACCAAACCCATATCGCTTTAAATATTTTTGATACTATACTTAAAACAACCACCACCCAGGTAGAACTTGAACGATCATGAGCTGCAATCGAACGGGATATAAACATCCAGGAACAGTTGGAAGCCAGACATCGACAACCTAGAAATCAGCCAAAGCTTCCTTTCCCGAAGGTGTACTCTCCCCCTTTTTTTACACCTTACTAACTTTCGGATGCCTAGACACAGTACTTTTTAAAGCCTTAAGTACAAACTCTGGAACAACATTTTTTTGGCACCATTGTCGGGGAACGAAGTTACGAAACCTTTTCCCTGGGAAGAACGACACATATTTTCAAGCTTCACCCTTTGATAGTGAACAAAGAGTGAGCACTTTCTAAAGGCTTTTCCTATTTTTCACTTGGCGAATCTACGTATATGTAGGCTGGCATTCGGTCGAAGGAATACCAGACAAAACCCAGAGAGCAAGCAGACCACGCCTGTTTCAGATCCCGAAAAAATATTGAAAGCTAGAGGTTCTCTTAAGCCGACTACTGCAGTCTATCAACTTAAGCACCCATAGCCCAAGACCAAGAGTTCTTGTGAAACTTCAACTTCACATGGTACCCCTCCCAAGACCACTGATTCGTTTTTAGCTAGTTCTGTGGTTAAAAGTGAAATCCTTCCTAAAACCTCTGTCGGACACAAAGGTAAAAACTCTGCAGTAAATTTATCAGCGGTTGATATCCCACCGACTCTTCTTTTAGACTTCCCGATCTCACCAAGTCTCGAATAGTATACTATATATTCAAATCTCACACTTGTGGGATCCCCTATTACGTCTCCTGCAAATCTGAGGAGCCAAGTCCTCGAATCTTTGTTCACCCATCTTCGCTTTTCTTATCCCTTGAAGAAGCTAGAAATCCACTTTTAGTTTTTCATAACCCTTTATATAACACACCCTTTCCTTGTCAATTAGTACCAATGGCGGCCGCCGGAGGAGGAGCGGGGAGCCAAGTGCCTCCCCCACCCCCAGAGTTTTTACTAAAGTGGCTGCGAGATATGCACCTTTGGTTCTACCCGTACCTCTTCATGACCTTCCTGAAAATTATATAAAATATTTACCAAAATTTACAGGGGAAGGGGACTTAACTACGGCTGAACATATAAATTTCTTTGATTAGTTCGTTGATATTCTAGGTCAGGAACACGAAGACGTTTATTCAAGATTGTTTGTTCAAACTTTTGAAGGACATGTACGAACCTAGTTTCGAAGCCTACCTGCAAGGTCTATCCTTTCTTACGATGCCTTAGAATATGCCTTCCTTAGACAATGGGGTGAGAGAAAATAGCATTTATATTATCTGACCGAGTTCGGATCTTTAAAGAAAAGGAACTTAGAAACAGTTATGGAATTTATCCAAAGATTTAACAAACTGTATAATAAGATCCCAGCCGAAGTTAAACCCTCCCAACCTGCGGCCAAAGTAACCTTCGCAGGAGATTTCGAACCAGACTTTGCCCTTCTCTTAAGAGAAAGGTGGGGGGCTACCTTAACCCGAATGCAGGATGATGCTGTGGAAATTGAATCTAACATGACGGCCTCTAGTAAGTTGAAAGCTAGGATAGAAATGGGAAACAGAGAAACCAGACGTTTTAGGGAACAAGCGAGACCCTCGGGATCTAATAGATCCATAGACGACAAGATGGATGATATGGCTAGGATAATTAAAGAGTTGTCGAATAAGATTTCCAGAATGGAGCTCGATCAATCCAAGAGTGATCCTTTCGTTAAAACAGAATTCAGAAGAAACCCCAACCCTCAAAATCAACAAAGGCAGATTAAAAATGAAGATCAGAAAATTCAAACCCCTTTAAAAAATGAAAATTTTATAGGAGGAAATGACCTGGAAGATTTCGAGGGACTTGAAGAAGATGTGACAAATTTGGGCAATGACTGCATTCAGCCCTATGTAACTAAAGAAGATTACGAGAGGTCGTTGAACACACCTCAACCATCAAATGAACATGATGATATAAACAACAATGATTTCGTTGTATGTCAAGAAACATCTAATTCCATGACAGCTGGGATCCAACCGAGGTATATTTCTCCCTAGAGGTGAAATATATGTGCCTGCCTTGAAAGAGACTGAAACATCCAACAACAAAATAAAAGAGGTAGACTTGTTGGACCTCAAAACGAAGGAGGTTGAGACCCAACAAAGGGGAATCAAGACAACTGAGACACTCGCATCGGTAAGTAAACTCATGAGTAATAAATCTGCCCAGACAAATAAGTTGGAGAAGAAAGAGATCGAGGTTTCAACCAGATAAACAGATAAAGTTAGCGGTGGTTTTAGTTTTGAAAATGAGATAAATAGGATAAAAATATTGATCCCGCTGGTTGAATTAGCAAAGAATCCTGCATATCGAAAGCAGATAACCAAAGTGATAGGTTGTTTAGATCAAGAAAGTCAATCAGACATAATAAATTTAGAAGATGATAAGCCCAATATCACTTTTGGTCCACATTTCGAGGGTGCCAGAGACATCGTTGCTCCTTTCTATATCACCCTAAAGTGCATAATTGAGTGCTACATAACTGCATGCTAGATTTTGGAGCTTCACATAATGTGATGCCCAAAGCAGTTATGGATAAACTAGGCCTCGAGATCACCCGACCTTACGGAGATCTCTACTCCTTCGATTCGAGAAGAGTTAAGTGCATGGGTATGATAAAAGATTTAGTAGTCACCCTTGCACAGGTCCCAGTCAAAAGTGTCCTGATGGACGTAGTTATTGTTGATATCCCCCCAAAGTATGGCTTACTGTTATCAAGTTCATGGGGAGCCAAACTTGGGGGGTCCCTCCAACTAGACATGACTTACGCCACAATTCTTGTATTTGGTGGGCAACTTACTCGATTATACAGAGGAACGAGGTTAGCCTATACAGTGAGCGATCCTCAAAATCCTAACAATTTTCCTGTTTACATTGTTGATCAAGATCTAGGAAATTGTATTTTGTCTTTTGATGATGGTATAGACAGTTGCACGGAAGATAATTACATAGACGAGAAAGAATCCAAAAATATGCATAGCACAGGGATCTAGAAAATGTTTTTTGACGATGCTTTGTCATGTGAATGAGCAGGTGCAGGAGTACTTTTTGTGACACCTGAAAATAAATTTGTTGTCCCTTTTTCTTACAGGCTTCAATGGGATATAGACTACACTAACAATGTATGTGAATATGAAGCCTTAGTATTAGGACTGGAAGCTGCCAAGAAGCTGAACATAAAGAACCTGGAAGTATATGGAGACGCTGAGTTGATAGTCAAACAGACGAATCGACAATACTAGGCCAAACACCCAAGATTGAGAGCGTATAGAAATTGTGCTTGGGATCTAATGGAAAAAAAATTCTTGTCTGTAAATATCCACTTCATCCCGCGCACTGAAAATTTACTGGCCGATTCGTTAGCCAAGGCAGCCTCGACGTTCACTCCCCCCACAGCTTTTAAATTAAAATACCATATAGAGGTAAGGCACAGACCATCCATCCCGAACAACATAAAACACTGGCAAGTTTTCGAGGATCACGAACAGATCAGGAAGTTCCTAGAAGCAGTGGGCGACTTTTCTGAAACTCACATCGATCAAGAGAATCAAAATGATCACACATGGATCATGTAAGATGGAGAAGACCCTCAGGAGTTCCGAGAAAAAATTGCCAACCATCGCATGTTAGTTTTAAAAAGTAATCAGATTCCAAAGGGACTAATCCCCTTGGAAAGACTTTTCGATCAAAATGACATGCCTTTAAAATCCACTCTCCAACCCCAACCATAAGAGGTTGAAGATTGCGACGTAGGGACAAAAGAGGAACCTAGGATGGTGAAAATATCAAAGTACCTTCTTCCTGAGGTGAAAAATAAGTATAAAGATTTGCTTGCACGATATAAAGACATTTTCGCTTGGTCTTACGAAGATCTTAGGACCTATGACACTACTGTGATCAAACACAAGATACCTCTGAAGCCTGGTGTCAAACCATTTAGGCAAAATCTTAGACAAATCAACCCTATCCTATTACCTATAGTCGAAAGAGAAGTTAAGAAGCTTTTAGACGCGAAAATAATAGCACCACTAAGATACTCCGATTGGGTGGCAAACCTGGTCCTGGTTAGAAAAAAGAGTGGGGAGATTAGATTGTGTGTTGATTTCAGAAATTTAAATAAATCTTCCCTCAAAGACAACTATCCTTTACCTAAAATGGATGATGTCTTAGAAAAGGTAGTCGGAGAAAATAGGATGTCTATGATCGACAGTTTCTCTGGGTACAATCAAATTGTTGTAAATGAACAAGATAAAGAAAAAACAACCTTCACATTTTAGGTTTGCATTTTCTCATTAACATTAATTTCAAAGTTCTCTTTATAAGATCAAATTGATATAGCATAAAAACTTTCAGATTTCTTTTAAATTTTTCTGTTCCTCTATGATTGTCCCCGTTGTAAAACAACCTAATATTGAACCCGGTTTATCGGACCAAACCCATATCGCTTTAAATCTTTTTGATACTATACTTAAAACAACCACCACCTGGGTAGAACTTGAACATTCATGGGTTGCAATCGAATGGGATATAAACATCCATGAACAGTTGGAAACCAGACAGCGACAACCTAGAAATCAACCCTAGCTTCCTTTCCCGAAGGTGTACTCTCCCCCTTTTTTTTACACCTTACTAACTTTCGGATGCCTAGACACTATTTTTTTTAAAGCCTTAAGTACAGACTCTGGAACAACACATTCCTTTCCAAATTTGAAGGCGACTATGTGCACCACTCATGTCTTGGCCCTTCTCGACTTCACAAAGACCTTTGTCCTGGAATGTGATGCTTCTGGGAGAGGAATTGGAGAAGTCCTTATGCAAGATGTCCAACCATTGGCCTTTACCAACAAACAATTGTCTGAGCGACATTTGGGCCAATCAATCTATGAAAAGGAAATGTTGGTTATTGTGCATGAAGTGGATCTATGGTGCCCTTATCTATTGGGGCAATGCTTCCAAATTAAGACAGATCATTAGAGCCTTAAGTATTTTCTAGAGCAATGTCTTTCATCCCTGGAGCAACAAAAATGGGTTTCTAATCTCTTTGGATATGATTATGAAATCATTTAGAAGAAAGACAAAGACAATGTGGTTGTTGACGCTCTTTCAAGAAAATATGAATATGAAGGGTCCCTTTTTTCCCTCTCCTTCATTGTCCCAGATTGGCTCCAAGTTGTTAGTCGGGAATGGCTGCAAGATCCCAAAATTTCAAGCCTGATCCAACGATTGCAAGACAATTCTCCAGTTTCCCCAGGGTACTCTTGGCACAATGATGAGCTTCACTACAAAGGTCATCTATATTTAAGTAAACAGTCACAACTTAAATCCACAGTGTTTTTTGAGCTTCGTGGGCACTAAGGGTTTACAAAAACCTATGATAGGGTCAAACGTTCTTTTTTATGGGATGGTGTTGAAGGAAAATCTCCCTGCGGACAGGTAGATCTCCTCAAAGAGCTAGACTCTTAACTCTAAGACAGAAAGTGCTTATCATGGTCACTGACTTCCTTTTAGATCTAGGTG
>JZKD02S1060090.1:658315-684999 GCA_000966675.3 Picea glauca | reverse complement strand
GCAAATTATATTAATGAGAACAAAACATTGCTTACAGTCGTAGATGGATTGCAGCGGTTTCGTCAAGTCCTCCTTGTCTACCCCTTTCTCAAAAGATCCACGATCTGAATGATGATAGCTTCGTTTATTGCTCCCTATGAGATCATAGGTCTCTTGCTTCCAAAACATCTATGTTCCAGCACCACTTATAAGATCATAATTTTGGTGTGATTCTCCCTTTCCAGTCCCCTTTCACCATGAGAAAGCTTGCTTATATAGCCTTGGAGAGTCAACAACTTGAGATATCCTTGGGGTGAGTTGAGGATTTTTCTCCTCCAGTTAGAGATCTGCCCTAGGATCATGGCTTGATTGAGGATTCAAACCCAACTGCCTTCTAAGAATGAAAAGATCCTTCCCCCATTCTTCTCAACAAATCAACTGCTGCCCAAAATAGGTAGCGCTCCCTCAAAAGGGCACTCAAAGCATGATAATGCTCCCTAGTAGTGTATAGGGGAGTGCCAACACTCTTGAGGGTAGGAGCGCTCCTGCAAAAGGATTGATGCAACGCTATAACGCTCCCTCATGGGTTATGGGGGGGCGCCAACACTCCTGAGATAGTTATAGGGGAGCGCTCCCCTCCAAAAACTCAGTTTTTTGGGTGCTTTCAGATGGCAAGAGGTTTATAAGCCTGTTGACTCATCTCTCCTCTTCCAAATCAAATGTTTGAGGTCTTTCAAGTGTCCTTCTCATGTCGTTATAGGCACGACATAGACATCATGGCAGTACGCTTTCTTTGACACTTGTGACACTTGTGAGCAAAATGTGACACTTGCGACACTTATAATGACGACACTATCAAAGTGAGTATTTTTTATGTGTAACAGATGGTCTAAAACACGACGTTTGCACTTTTGTGGCGGAATGTGATGTTTGCCAACGCAACAAGGGAGAAACAGTCAAAGCCCCGAGCACACTACAATCGCTCTCGATCCCACTTGCTATTTGGAGGGACATCTCTATGGATTTCATCGTTGGCTTACCTAAATCAGACAATAAGTCAGTAATCATGGTGGTAGTTGATCATCTTTCCAAGTATGCTCATTTCTTTGCTCTTCAACGTCCATTCACTACCTCCATTGTGGCTCAAATTTTCATGGATCATATCTTCAAGCTTCATGGCATGCCTCATTCTATTGTTTCTGACATAGATCCCACTTTCACCAGCAATTTTAGCAAGAAATGTTCAGGCTACACGGCACACAATTGCATCTCAACAACGCCTATCATCCCCAGACTGATGGTCAAATGGAAGTTGTCAACAAGTGTTTGGAAACATATTTGAGTTGTTTTGAATATGAATGACAAAATCAATGGGCTCAATGGTTACCCCTGGTTGAATTGTGGTATAACACTTCTTACCATACAACTACTTGGATGACTCATTTTGAAGCAGTATATGGGCAACAACCACCTTTAGTTCTATCATACATGTCAGGCATCTCGAAGGTCCAGGTGGTTGATCAAACTCTTACAATTCGAGAGGCTATTCTTCATACCCTCAAAGATAATTTGGTCATGGCTCAGAATCGCATGAAGCATCAAGCTGATCAAGGTCGCTCATAACACCAATTTGTTGAAGGGGACAAGGTGTTTCTTCGACTGCAACCTTATAAGCAAATTTCACTCAAGGCTGACCATTTTCAAAAAATGGCGCTCAAATTTAATCGTCCTTATACAATTCTCAAGTGCGTGGGACAAGTGGCCTATCAATTAACTTTGCCCAGTCATTCTAAGCCCCGTCCTGTTTTTCATGTCTCTTGCTTAAAGAAGGTGATTGGAACTAAGTGCCAAACTCAAACTCGTCTTCCCGAGTTGGATGAAGAAGGTTCCATTTGGTCGCATCCACAAGTAGTCTTGGACCAGCGTGACCATCGTTTCCGTCATCACACTATTAAGGAAGTGTCAGTCCAATGGAAGGATACAACTCCAACATATGCCACCTGGGAGCCAACTACCATTCTGCAACAATTTCATCATCTCGAGCCTTGAGAACAAGGTTATTTTTTAAGAGGGAGGGCATGTTAGGGACCTAACCTCCCTAACCCCTCACATAGGTAGAATAATATATTTTCCATGTAATAAAGACCAATATTAATAAGGCATGGTAATAAGGAAGAATAAGTCAAATGTAAGAAGACTTGATAGAAGTTTCTCCTTCTAGGAGCTCTTCCTCTAAATTGTTCGTTTGATAGATAGATTTAGTATAAATATGAGTCGAGGGCATGAGAAGTTTTGTCTTGAGAATTATTGTAATAGAGGTCTACTCTGCTAGAGGTTTCCCCCTCGAAGAGGCAAGTGAACATTGTTTCCTATCAATAAAGGTATTATTTTGGTGTTATGGTTTCATCTATTGTGTTGTTTCGTTGTTATTCCTTGCAATATTTATGTTTTAGCTATTATAATAGATTTGGTACCTTACAGATTATGTATTCATTATTGAGAACATGTGAATTGTGATGTACGTATGTATTTGGGTATTTGGAGGAGGTTCTCCCATTCTTTAAGGATTTATTGTGTAACTCATCTCTCTTAACTATATTGGAGTTGTGCTCCACGCTCACAATGGTGTACATAGTGTGTACTTTTGGTTTATTATGATATTTTAAGCATTTGGTACATAACACCTTCTCTTGCACTTCGTTAGAAGTCAGTCCTTAGAGAAACATATTTGAAGGTTCGCTCATTCCTCGTCTCTTAATTTCCATTGATTGAATGTTTAGGGGAGTAGTTGATTTAATTTTATTCACTCCCATAATTTTAATTTTATTTTATGTTTGCACTAATGGGTCCAACTTGTTTCCTGAGTGTATTTGGTACACCCTTGCACAAAATCATGGCTTGTGATGATGTGTATATAGATGGTACAATATGTTTTGATACCATACACACACATGCACACATGGCAGGGGAAGGATGGAGGGAAGAAGTAGAATTCTCTCACGATCCTTTGGAGGAGCTTGAGACAAACATAATGTTCCCTACTCACGAAGAATACATTTTCTCTTGAAGGTCCAGTGAGAGAACTCAAAAAATTTGCACGTCAATCCCTATGGACAGGGCTTACATAGCTAAGGTTGAATAATGGAATCAAGTGAATCTAGATACTCCTAAGTACATTTCACAATACCTAGTCTTTAGTGCTAACATAAAACCACCATGGATACATATGTGAGTATTCCCATGTACTTTTAGTGGATTACAACTTTGGGGAAGGTGTATTTTTGGTGGGTCTTATCGATAATGATGGTAGCAATAGTTAGCTTGGGTATAATTGTACCCTTCTTGAGGTTGGAAAATTTAAGTGCCTGTAGATTGTGCTGAATGGTAGTCACTCTAGGTTTGAGGGATTTAATGCACAACAATATGGTCCTTTTAGAGTTGGCGTGACATACAACTTGACCCATACTTGTTATTTGGACCTTTGCATCAATGGTTCTATGATATTCTCTCAGGAATTGTTTCTCATATTATTTGCAACTTTGCATCTTCAGTGTCAACGGTTGGATTGGAAGAGTAGGCCAAGGATTTGTCTATTGAGGAGCTAGCAGGGAGTTGGTAAAAAAGTGGGGCCCCAAATCTAATACTGGGAGTTGAGATGAAAGGGTGAGATGAGACGAGGATGAGGAAACATAAGTCCAAGCACTTGAAGTTAAAACAAGAAATAATAACAATGGTGCAAGGTGAGGATATTGTTAGGAGCTAAATTTTGGATCTTCATCAAAACACTTTAGTTGGTAAGTTTTTTTGGAAGGTTGACAATTTTGATGCAATGGATGATGAATGTATGGTTTCTTTTCATTGGTTATGTGCCATATTTTTTCTTCCTTCCTAGGGGATGGTTATCCTTCCTATTTCAATCTAAAGTTGATGCACGGAGAATACTAGAAGGGAGATGGTTATAAAGGAATGTGGTTCTTTCTCTCAAACATTAGACATCGAGTTTTGATTTTAAGAGAGAGAAGAGGAGTGTATAACATGTGTGGATCAAGATGCCTTTACTTCCTTTTGGATTATGGAACAAGTAGTCATCGGAGGTGACGAGAGATATATTGGGGAAATTTTTATGCATAGGCAAAAGAAATTGCAAAAACATAATAAGGTTTGTGGCTAGGGTTTGTGTGGAGATGGAAGTGTCAGAGGGTTCGCCAAACAACATGGTTATAGAAGCTAGTAAATGGATTTATGGTCAATTTATGGAATACATAAATATTTCCTTTAGGTGTTCCCATTGCCACTTGTATGGGCATTCATAAATGATTATGTGAAGAATCAAAACCCCTTAGATAGCAGGGTTGAAAGTTTGGTGGTAAAGACATATTTTCCTAATGATTCAAAAGGATACTCCCAAATATTTTCTAGAACTTCCTATAAATATTTTCTAGAACTTCCTATACATTTTGTGTAGTTGTTGTGACCTAGAAATATTTAACCACTGGTATTTCCAGAAACATAGAGCCCAAAATAAAATTTGTAATGGTCTAATAAAATCCCCAAACGCAAATCATATGCGAAAGTTGTGGTCCTAGGAAATTGACGTATTAATTAGGAAATTGACCCTTTTAAGCCTTGGGTAGAGGTAGTCGACACTATAAGATATTTGGTAAATAGGTCTCCTTCATCAAGGCTAGTCGACTTGACTCCACATGAGGTATGGTTTGGCAAGAAACCTTCGCTTTCACATCTCAAAGTCTTTGGTTATGATGCTTTTGTGCATGTTCCCAAGAAAAAAGGAACAAGTTGGATAATAGGGCAGTGAAGTGTATTTTCATTAGATAGAAGGATGGAGTAAAAGGATATAAGCTATGGGATCCACTATTAAGAAAGAAAATGTATAGTCAATATGTGATCTTTATGGAAGTTGAAGGATCTTCCTAGTTTGAAGAGGTTCAAACGTAGAAAGAATCAGAGAAGTTAGTGTTTGAATTGAGGAATGATGAACATGATTCAGATGAATCAATTGAATTGGATGAAGAGGTGGAATAGTTGACTCCAATCATAAGGAGGTCTAAACGAGTAACAAAACCAGTTGAAAGGTATAGTCCACCTGATTTTCGTTCTGCATTTATGTTATCTACCATGGATGAGGAACCCAAGTCAGTTAGGGAGGCAGTCTACTTGACAAAGGGTAAACTCTCGAAGGACACCATGGTCGAAGAAATATAATCCTTGCAAAAGAACGAGACATGGGATTTAGTAGAGATATTTAATGGAAGGAGACCCGTTGGTAGCGAGTGGGTATTCAATAAAAAGTTGAATGCAACAAGTCAAATCAAGAAATTCAAAGCTCGACTAGTAGCAAAAGGGTATTCCAAAGTCGAGGGAGTCGACTTCAGTGAGATTTTTTTCCCTTTTTACAAAATTAACTTCCATCAGAGTAAGAATGTATCTTATTGCATCATTTGATCTTGAAATAGAGCAAAATGCGAGGAGAACAATCCTACATGGGGACTTGGAAGAATAAATCTACATGAAACAACCTGAAGGATTTGCAGTAAAGGGAAAGAAAGAGTTGGTGTTCAAATTGAAAAGATCCCTTTATGGTCTAAAGTAGTTGCCAAGGATGCAATATCAAAAGTTTGACACATACATCCTTAGTTTGGGATTTTTGTGAGAAGCAAGGTTGATTACTATGTATATTCCAAGGAAGAAGGTGGGCATTTAATATATGTAGCTTTGTATATCGATGACATGTCGTTAGCCAGAAACAACATGGACACAATAAAGGAGGTGAAGATGCAATTGTCCTCTATGTTCAACATGAAGGATCTTGATGCATTGAACTTCATTCTAGGAATGGAGATCAAGAGAGATCGAGCAGTTAGAATCTTTGGTTGAATTAGAGAAAGTATATTGAAACAATTTTGAAGCGTTTCAACATGCAAGATTGCAAACTAGTCAAGGTGCCAATTCTTGTGGGAGCAAAACTAATTGTTGAACAATGTCCAAAGACACAAAAAGAAATAGAGGACATGGGACGTATTCCTTATGCAAGTGTTGTTGGTAGTATGATGTATGCAATGGCCTGCTCTCGACTAGACATTGCTCATGTAGTGGGAGTATTGAGCAAATATATGTCGAGACTTGGGAAAGAGCACTAGACTGTTATCAAGAGAGTGTTCAGGTATTTGTGTAACATAAAATATTATGCTATATGTGATCCAGATGGATGTCGGTGGCCTCCCACCTATTCCAATTGGCTCATTTTGGCAGTTTTTTCCCTAGTTTTTGGGTCGCTGACTTGCAGGGCCGTTTTGAGGCCCTAAACAATGTTTTTTAGGGCTCGCCACAATCAAAACGACCTTTGATGGATAGCAACAAAATGTGTACTCCTCAGATAAAACTTTCCAACGGGCTATCGTGCGCCTAAAACGAAGATCGTATGCAAAGTCACGACCCCAGGAAGTTGATGTACTAGCTTACCCAAACAGGGCTCAAATGACTTTTGGTGCTTCATCTCCTAGGGTTAGGTTTTTTGGATGTCTAGGGTTTTTGACATTCTTGTTTTTTGTAAAAAGGCGTTCAGAGCCTAATTGTAAACAATCTTCTTTCAAATGAGCGCAGTCGTCACATCTCTTCTCAGAGATAAGCCTCCACCATTCTAGCAAGCTTGTTTCCGCTGCATTTTACAGTTTCATCTTATTTCCTTATTGAATAGAAACCAATTTTACTGTATATATGTTATTATGTGTTAAGCATATTTTGATAATAATCTATATTCATTTCGTTCTGCAAATATATTCCAAATCAATATGCTACCAAGGGAAACCTGAAATGGATAGGGAAGTAAATATACATGGCTTTGTCGACGCCGATTGGGTTGGAGATCTAGATCAACGAAGGTCGACTAGTGGATATGTGTTCAAGATGTTTAGTGGAGCAATCAATTGGATGATTAAGCGAGATGCGGTCGTAGCCCTATTGGCAACAAAAGCTGAATACATGGTAGCCACTCATGGAAGCAAATAAGTAGTATGGCTACATCGACTGTGTTCAAGGATCAGGTTTAAGCATAGAGCTATGGAGATATTTTTCTACAATCAAAGCGCAATATTTCTGGCAAAGAACCCACCTAACCATTCTAGGATGAAGCATATTGATGTACAATACCATTTCGTGAGAGACATGGTAGAAAGCAAGAAAATGTTGTTGAAGAAGGAAGACACTTTAGAAAACACACCAAACTCTTTGATCAAGTCTGTGAGTGTTGTGAAGTTCTCTCGGTGTAGAGAGGCAATGGGCATTGTTGCCTTGGGTCAGTGAACAAAAGTCTAGGTTCTCCTATATCAACAAAGAAGACAACAAGAGGGAGAATCTTGGGTTGTTATATTCTTTGCAGTGAAAGAACCTTCATTCGACTGTCTAGTCGAGGTGGATCGAATGGATCATAAGTTAACCAACGAGTCAAGTCGAGGATGAAGTGATTGATTGAGAAGTTGAAGTTGAAGTGATCAACATGAATTCAGAAGGTTAGTTGACAGGAGGTCAAGTGGAAACTGATTAAAGACCGATTGGAGGTCGACTAGTAGTTGATTATAACAAAATCCCAAGATTCATGGAATTGCAACCAATCATTTGCATGGATTTGTAACTGTTTTTGGGTGCCACGAATTAGGGTTTTGCATGCTGTAAAGCCTATAAATAAGGTGTGTTGTAATACTGTAAAAGCTAATTTTTAATATTTAGACGAAGGTTGTTGGTCATGTAGATGTAAGCCAAATTAGTTACAGGGTTGTTCTTATGTAAAATAAGAGAGTATGATGGCGATTGTGTCTTAGGTGTAGATAAAGGTTAGCCATGTAACTCTTTATTCTATGAATGAATAAGACAACAAGAGATCAAGATGCTTAAGGAATGTTGGTTTTCCTATTTGGTTTTCCAGGGTAAAATCTCTGTGTACTCTCTGTGTGTGATTGCCATTTATTTCTTGTTTAAATTTGTCTCCTCTTTCTTGGTTGGTTTAGTGTGGGTGTTTATTTCCTTTCAGAGTAAGGATTCTTCAATGAGTGGGGGATGACTGGAAGGCAAGACCCATTCACTGGTCTGACTCTTCATCTCTTCTTTAGGGTGCTTGGTGTATGGGACCCTCGTTTTGGTGGGACAAGGGACCCCCTCTAGACTTTACCTTGTGATCTCTTAGGAGAAAACACATGTTCTTAACCATTAGGCCCACTCAAGTTACAATCTCGACATTCATCAAGTACCAATGGAGGATGGAATTCTGACTAAAATAACATAACTACAACTGGGAATTCTTTTCTAAAACCATTAACACACTCAACACAACACATTAAACATAAATATGAGTAACATATTGCACACAAAAAATTTACATAATAGTGACATCAAACACACCATAAACACAAAGATTTTACCCTAGAAACACAAACAAGAAAATCAATTTCGAATGATTGCTCAATTTTCATTTCGGTAATCTCAAATTACAATGGAGTTCATGGTTCTATGCATCCTCCCTCACGAACAACAAAATCTCCTTTACAAGACTAATAACAAAAATATATAGGTAGAGATGGAGGGTAATGGGAAGGCCAAACATCCTTGTCCTTTCATTTCCCACTCCCCAACTTTCTCTCCTATTTTTTATTTTTCTTTTCATTTAATTCTTTATTTTTCTCTCTTTTCTTTTCTTGGTTACATTTACTTTATTTATTGTTGCATTGTATTTTCATGTTTACATTTAGCTTCATTGTTTGTCAACTTTGTTTGATTGCACCGAGTCTTACAACCATTCATGTTATTTGAATCCATTTCGGATCAAAATGCTACCATCTTACTCACTCAAATATATAATGTTTTCACTAACACTTGTTATTTATTTGTATCATTAGAAAGATAATACTTTACTTATAGACACTCATTTCATACAACAAAGGTTTCTTAGCATACCTTACCTGGGTTAATATTTAATTGGGTTATTAACAAAAAAAATTTAAAAAATAAAAATAAAAAAAATTCTTCCAAGTACTTTAGCACATCCATTAAGCCATTCCTATTAACTCAATCAATTTCCAAGATTGTCTTTCCATTTGTTCCATTACACAATGCCTCTACTTCATGGAAAAAATGCTTTATAAATATGAAATATGATAATGTATGAAATCATAAACTCCATTGATCTTGTAGTAACCATCTTGGCCTTGGAGTTGTCTAATCATGTTTAGACAATACTTTATAAATACGAAATGTGGTAACATAGTTAATCATAAATTCCAATGTTTTTTACTAATCATCTTGGTTATAAACTCCATTGATCTTGTAGTAACCATCTTGGCCTTGGAGTTGTCTAATCATGTTTAGACAATACTTTATAATAATAATAATAATAATTTATTTTTAAGGTCACGGCCAAGCCAACACACCAAATTGGTGTATGAGACCCCCTTGTTTGTGGGACAAGGGACCCCCCTTCGCCCAACGATTTGACTGGTAAAATCTACGAAGGTATACATACCCTACCCCCCTTTGGATTTGAACCTGCGACCTCTTAAGAGGAAACACATGTTCTTAACCATTAGGCCCACTCATAAATACGAAATGTAGTAACATAGTTAATCATAAATACCAATGTTTTTTACTAATCATCTTGGTTATAGTGTTGCTTAATGTGTAATAAATAGCTTCCTATTTAGCAACTGGAAGAAATCCAATAATAAAAAATGGCATTTTTAATGACCAAAATCTATAATTTCACAAATTTTAGCAATATAAGTGAATTTTTAAGTTCCCATTTTCATTATAACAACTATATTCTCAATTTTAAGCAACCAAATTTGTAATTCCAAAACTTTGACAAAAAATCTTAACACATATTATGTGAGGAAAAAAGGGAGTTTGTTTCCAATATGATTAGTGTATTCCATCTTGGCCATTTGCAACTCAAATTTAATCATTAGGAAGGACATGCCACACACAACACTTGAAAGAAAATGAAGGTCTACGACTTGAATTTTGTAGGGCTCGAGCCTCAGTCGTTAAGAGATAAGGGTTTGAGAACCGAATATTTTATGATTTTGAGAAGAGGCAATTAGGGGTTAAGAGTCCAATAATATTTCAGGGTTTGAACAATCCAACAATTTAGGGTTTTGAGAGTGAAGGGGAAGTTGGGGTTCAGGACTCGAATATTAGGGTTTCGAGAGAAAACAGGTATAAGACCAAGGGAGGGCGATGAGGAGTTGAAACAAAAGCTGAGAAGCGAAATGCGAATTTTTGGATGAGGGTTTGCGGTTCCTGTTCGTTGTGTGGGTATTGGTATATTTTTTGATGTTAGGGTTGGCACGGGAGGCCTGAACTTCTCTCTGTTTATAGGGAAGATCATACATCTCGTGCCCACAGTGAAGGCCGTTCTATTCAATCTTTAAAGCTTGGATGGAATGACAGCGGTCAGACAACCGCAGGGCTGGATCCACAGATGGAGGTCATGTTTTCTGCTTCTGTCTACTATTTCCGTGCCCACAGTTTATCTGGTTTCTCTTAACGTCCCCAAAATTGAGTTATTTGTTCTAGGAATCTGTGGCAATGTAAGAGTAGTTTCGTCGCGCCTGAAAAAAGTGAGAGTTTTCATGACTATTTGTGGCTTAATAGGTTTTTGCGTTGGTTTTTAAGTGGATTTTAAGGCCCCATTTTCATTACAGCAACAGTTTTCTACAGTTTTCATTACAGGAAATAAAACGAAGGTCTAGGGATTAAGTTTTGTAGGGCTCGAGTATGTGTCGTTAAGCCACGAGGGCTTGAGAATTGAGTATTTTAGGATTTTGAGAAGAGAATTAGCGGTTGAGAGTCCAATAATATTTTAGGGTTTGAACAATTCAGCAATTTAGGGTTGAGAGTGAAGGGAAAGTCAGGGTTCAGGACTCGAATATAGGGTCACGAGAGAAAACAGATATAAGAGCAAGGAGGGGGTGAATCGAAGGCTGAACAGCGCAATAAGATTTTTATGATGAGGGTTCGGGGTTTCTTTCTAGTGGTGTTGGTATAGATCCTTTTCAGTGTTAGGTTTGGCACGGGAGGCCTGAACTTCTCTCTGTTTATAGTGAAGATCATACATCTCGTGCCCACAGTTAAGGCCGTTCTATTCAATCTTTAAAGGTTGGATGGAATGACAGCGGTCAGACAACCGCAGGGCTGGATCCACAGATGGAGATCATGTTTCCTGCCTCCGTCTACTATTTCTATGCCCACATTTTATCTGTTTTCTCTTAACGTTTCCATGGCATGAATACCTCAAAATCTAGTTATTTGTTCTAGAAATTTGTGGCGCTATTGAGTCGTTTCCTCACGCCTGAGAAAAGTGAGAATTAACATGAGTATTTGTGGCTTAATAGGTTTTTGCGTTGAATTTTTTTAAGAWTTTTTTTTTTAATTATGTTCACAAATTGAAATAAGTGAATAACCGCGTCAGTTTTTAATTGAAACTTGACTTCTCAATCCCAAAGCTGGTATAATTTTCAAGAGTCAAGATCAATCTTTTGCAACCCGATCTTACTCTAATTGTTTGGTTTATTATTATTATTCTTGAGAATAATCATGCAGGACCGGCTTCCAATGTTTCACTAATTTTTAAACCTTAATCCCTATTCAGATTATTAGGGTTTAGTTTAATTTCTATGGTCTCCCATATTTTCCTCTTAATATGATGTTCCAGTTTAGCGATGATTTTGATTTACTCCTTGCATATGTGGTGGTTGAAAATGTCTGGCTAAATCTGGCCTTTTTGTTCTGTTATGTCTATTGTCAGCACATTGTTCATTCAGCCTTACTTGAAAGGATCTTCGAGTTTCATTGATATCTCCATCTTTTGCAAGCCGATTTTACTCTAATTGTTTGGTTTATTATTATTATTATTATTGAGAATAATTATGCAGGACCGGCTCTCAATGTTTCACTAATTTTTAAACCTTAATCCCTATTCAGATTATTAGGGTTTAGTTTAATTTCTATGGTCTCCCATAATTTCCTTTTTCTGTAATGTTCCAGTTTAGTGATGATTTTGATCTACTCCTTTCATATGTGATGGTAGAAAATGTCCGGCTAAATCTGACCTTTTTGTTCTGTTATGTTTATTGTCAGCTCATTGTTCATTCAGCTTTACTTGAAAGGATCTTCAAGTTTCATTGGTATGTGGGTTTGGTCTTTTAGAGTCATCTGTTGTGATATGTTTGTGCCCTAGCCCACTATTAGTGATTGTCTTTGGGGTACTATGATAACCCTAGACTGTGATGTAGGCATACATTGTTGCATCTTGTTCATTAAGATCCGTTTGTCATGATCTAGGGCATCTTGTTCATTAAGATCCGTTTGTCATGATCGAGGGTTTTCTTAGACTGCTTGTCACCGTTACATTCCAAGGTTTTGATAGTTGGAGGAACCATGTTTGCATCATTCTCTGGAAACAAGTCGGAATATAATGGCAGTTTAACGACCTTACAAACTTCCGAGTGTTGTCTGTTTGTTGGTTGTTCAAAGGGTTCTTAATTGCCTTTTGCTGCAGAGAATAAATTTGTTCTTTGGTGAGACTTGTTTGTTCTTTTTTGTGTTTTGAAGCTTGTTTGTTTTAATAATCTCTGAGTAACAATCCGATACTTAAAAGTGGTGATTCAACTAACCTCTTCTATGTGCCTATAGTTGCCTGCACTTGCTGCGGTTCTGAGGTCCACTTTATCAACTGTCTAAACTAGTGCAAGGGTGGGTTCGTAATTGTTGTTGGTCATTTTGTTTCAGTAGTTTATTTTTACCCATATTCACAGCTCGTTCACTTACCCGCATACGCCCTCGTACAATAATACATCTTTTCACCTTCTTTATGACCGAAACTGCAGAATGATTTCAATGAATGATAATCTAATGAATGATTTCTGCTGTGCTATTCTACCGTAATGAATGTTCACACCATCATAATGGGTAGTAGGGTAGTTGGAGGTTCCTTGTGCAACGAGGACTTTTCTCCATTTCAACCGTTCCCTCCATTTCAATCTTAGACAAAAGCTCAGACGATCTTCCTTCCATGTAACGAGGGTTCGAATCTTGGAGATGAGTCTATGTGTTGGAATGCTACGATTCTCTAAAGATGGTAGGGTAGTTGGAGGTTCCTTGTGCAATGAGGACTTTTCTTCATTTCAACCCTTACCTCCATTTCAATTTTTTAGACAAAAGTTCAGACGATCTCCTTTCCATGTAATGAGGGTTCGAATCTTGGAGATGAGTCTATATGTTGGAATGCTAAGATTCTGTAAAGATGGTAGGGTAGTTAGAGGTAAATGCCTAATAGTTATGATGTTTGGTAAGTATATTTTGAAGATTGATCAAAGTGCTTGTTGGTTATTAAATGCTAAGATTCTCTAAAGATGACAGGGGTGGATCATTCTTTACATGACATGATATCTTGAAGGCCATTATTTTTGATGATCAATGTTGCTAAATTTATCATTGCAAATACATGATATCTCGGTATATGATCCCTCTACAATAACAGTGCTGTATCATTCTTTACTTGACATGATGCATTATTTTTAATGTTGCTAAATTTATCATTGCAAATACATGATATTTCGGTATATGATCGCTTAACAATTGATTCTTAATCTTGATATCTCATTTGATATACGATTTGATAATTTGGATTAGAGTGTTTTTTAATTTTTGCAAATGATGAAGCTATGCTTGGATGTACTAGTCATTGTCATTATTTCATTTAAAACTAGACATGTTTCGATGCCTCGTTAGCGTTTCATGGTTCATTGAGCAAGACTCATTTTATTTCAGAGCATATTTGTCCCAGGATTAATAATAGATAATTGATCTACATAAACAAACCCAACTCGCTCTTAGTGCAAGAGTTTGTAGTATCGAGGAAAACCATTCGGGGTTAAGAATCACAATGGCTTGGCATGATATGTTGGGATATGAGTTAACAAAGTGAGCTCAATTTTTGTGATGTTATATTGATATGCAAACGCCTAGCTTGAATAAGAAGCTTCTTGGCTATTGACAAGAGATTGTAACTCTAGATAATCGGGTGTAACTCTAGATAATCGGGTTTGATGGGTGAAAGTCGATATATGAAAATTGATGGGTGAAAAGGAAATAATAATTCGAAATTAATTTGTATCGAGTTGATCACATAACACTCTTTGCTCTTTCACTTGAGGAAATAATAATTCGAAATTAATTTGTATCGGGTTAATCACATAACACTCTTTGCACTATTGATCTTTTGAGAGTTATTTTTGGCAGACAAACTTAAGATCCATGTGCTAGATAATTATTAACCTTGTATTCTTATTGTTATGTTAGATGCAATGCTATATTTTTTATGATAATTTTTGATTGATAATTTCCTGGAAATATTTATGTTAAGATGTTTAATCATTACATGTTAGAGCATGTGGTTATGATAAAAATGTATTCTCATGATGGCATGTGATAGTGAATGTGATAGTTAACATGTGGACTTTTATTAAGATGTTAATGCTATGACTAATGCATTGATTTTATGTTGTGAGGTGGTGATTGTTAGGGTTATCCACCAGTGGACTTGGAGGGTTGGTTTGTTTGAGAATTTCATTGGAGTCCATAATCACAAAGGAGAATATTACAAAGTAATATCTTATGGCTTGGGGACCACTCAATCTAATACGACTTGGAGGGTTGGTTTATTTGAGAATTTCATTGGAGTCCATAATCACAAAGGAGAATATTACAAAGTAATATCTTATGGCTTGGGGACCACTCAATCTAATACCTATGTCCGTGATTCTTATGCCTTATATTGGAGTTGTGATGCCAAAACCTCAAGGAATTGTTGAAATGTTGTTTGCATGGCACTATGGGATTGGACTTTGATGTTAGGAGTTGTCGTTGGTTCTCGTGGAGAGAGTTTAGGGTAGCATTTTGAGAGATGCTTGGTTTACGTGAGTATCGATCCACATGCTTGCTTTGGTAGATGAAGTCTTGAGTCTTGGGGCTTTGGATAGAACAATATGATTTAAGTTTGGTTATAAAAGTTGGTAAGGACAGGTAGGGAGTGTATGAGCTTTCTTAGTGTTGTGAGATGGATTTACAATACTTGCTGTTGATGGAATATCACCCAAGTGACTACAGCAAGTATTGGGAAAGGGTGATTTACAAGTATTGGTATTGTGTTGGGAAAGGGTGATTTATACTAATTCAGTACAAGTACAATGTGTTGGGAAAGGTACTAATTCAGTACAAGTACAATGTGTTGGGAAAGATAYATGAGCTAATAAATGGTAATAAATGGTGTTGTGGAGGATTTGGTGAACTAATTAAAATTATACAAGTAAAATAATCAAAATAACTTGGACATTAAGTTTTTAAGGAGTATGTCATGCTTCGCATTATTATTATTATTATTTAATGGACTAAGCTAACATGGGAGCAAACAAACTTGACTTGTTTTTCAAGCAAAAAAAGGGTTTGAATATGGTCAGATTTTTATTGAGTTTGGTCAGATTTTTAAGAGTAGTCTGAGTTTTGCATGGATCAAAGTTCTATGCATTTCAGAACCTTACCTCAGGATTTTTTTTCATTTTAAACCAACCCAGATGCCCAGAAATTGATTAAACAAATTTTTAGATTGATCAAAAATTTAAAATTTAAAATGATATTGTAGGAAAATTTGTTGGAAAGAAAACTAATGCATTATTATTAAATAATCATAATTATATAAGAGATCATTCTCATCTTGGTATTATTAATTGAATAAATACATAAATAAATAATAGTAAAGTATAAAAAGTACTTAAATCAAGTTATGACAATCTATGGAAAACCCTAAAAATATAATAAATTTTTGAAGTGGATCTAATGAGATGAGTTAAGCCCTAAACATGTAATAAATTTTTGAAGGAGTTAAACCCTAAAAATGTAATAAATTTTTGAAGTGAATCTAATGAGTAGAGTTTTGGGATTCTATACAAGGTGGGAATGAAAAAAAAACATATATCTCTTTTGCACATATTATTATTAAATAATAATAATAATTAATTAAGAGATCATTCCCATCTTAATAAATAAATACATAAATAAATAATAATAGTATATATTATTATTAAATAATAATAATAATTAACTAAGAGATCAATTCTATCTTTATAAATAAATAAATAATAATAGTATTTATAAATAATAATAGTCGAGTATAAAATCTTGGTTTTATTAAATGAATAAATAAGTAAAAATATAGTGGATAAATAACAACAATAAATTATTGAAGCTATTTAAGTAAAAATATAATAATTTTTTCAATTGGATTTAAAGAAAAGAGAAAATAATAATAATAATTAATTAGGAGATCATTCTCATTCCTAGTATTATTAAATAAATAAATAATAATAGTAAAGTATAAAAGGTATTTAAAATAAGTAAAAACATAATAAGTTTTTTGAGTGGATCTAAGGAATTGAGTTTTGGGATTTTATACGAAAGGAAGGAAAGAGAAAAGCAGGAATTGAGTTTTGGGATTTTATACGAAAGGAAGGAAAGAGAAAAGCACACATCTCTTTTGAGGTATATTATTAAATAAATAAAAATGTAAATAAATAATTATAGTAGATCTTGGAGGTGAGATGCTATGTAATATTAAAGTGGCAATGTCGAGGGAAAGAAAGAGAAAAGCACACATACATTTTTTGCACACATTTCTTTTAACTGATCTATAGATAGAGAGGGTCGTTTTGATATTATTAAATGAATAAATACATACATAAATAATTATAGTAGAGCTTGGAGGTGAGATGCTACAGAATATTAAAGTGACAATGTCATCTTGTGCCACTATAAATAGAGGCTCATTTTGGTATTAGTAACTGAATAAATACATACATAAATAATTATAGTAGAGCTTGGAGGTGAAATGCTACGGAATATTAAAGTGGCAATGTCATCTTGTGTTCAATCGACTATTATGCTAGTGAATTCTTAGTCTTGTCCTTTTTATTCCCCACATTATTATTAATATTATTATTTAATTAAATATCAATAAGGCATTATTATTAAATAATAATAATAATAAACTAGGAGATTATTTTCATCTTGATATTATTAAATGAATAAATACATAAATAAATAATATTGTAAAGTATAAAAGTTACTTAAAATAAGTAAAAATATAATAAAATTTTCAAGTGGATCTAAGAAATTGGATATTGGGATTCTATACAAGGAGGGAAGGAAAAAGAAAAAAATACTTAATTTTTTGGCCCACATCTCTTTTGGTTGAGCTATACAGAAGACCATTTTGGTATTAATAAATGAATAAATACATAAATAAATAATTATAGTTAAGGAATTGAGTTTTGGGATTCTATACAAGGAAGGAAGGAAAGAGAAGAAAAATACTTGAAGAAACATACATTTTTGTGCACATCTCTTTTGGCTGAGCTATAGATGGAGAGGGCCATTTTGGTATTATTAGGTGAATAAAAACATAAATAAATATTTATAGTAAATGAAATAAGTTTTGGGATTCTATGCAAGGAGGGAAGGAAAGAGAAAAGAAACAAACCTTTTTTGCACACATCTCTTTTGGTGAACTATAGATAGAGGGGGCCATCTTGGTATTATTAAATGAATAAATACACAAATAAATAATTATAGTAAAGTATAGAAGGTACTTAAAATAAGTAAGAATGTATTTTTTTTTCAAGTTGATCTAAGGAATTGAGTTTGGGATTCTATACAAGGAGGGAAGGAAATAGAAAACATTGGTTAAATCACAAAGGGAAGCTAGACGCTGTTGACATTAAAGGCTGAAAAAAAGAATTGAGAACCTGACTACATTATTAGAGGGAATCCACTTCCATCATATCTTTCGAGAATTTAATATAAAAGCCAATGATTTATCCAAGAAAGCGTTTTTTTCCAGGAGAAAATTACTCCAATTTATATAAAGTATAAATTTTTTACAATGAAGAGCAGCCAGCAAATGTCGAAGCGCTGAAAACCCAAACACCGGAAGATGCCGATACAAAACAACACCAGTCTAACAGGGTCAGCCAAAAAGAGGAGGGAATAAAAACAACACGAAAGGTCCCCACAACAATCACCAGCAGTCAGTGAGAATAGCAACCCACATCATTCAAAGACATTTAGTGAAGTGATAGGACTCTCTATCCCACCACCTCTATGGAAAACCGAGAGTCTGCCCATTGCCTCCTTTAAAGCCCTTTTTGAGAGGGCGTCTGCCTCTCTATTCTGAGATCTTGGGATATACTGAAAGTTGATGTCGACGAAAGATTTGGACAGCTCCATCGTTTTGATCTTTCAACTATCATTAAGGACTAATTGGAGTTTGGACTTATGAGAAATCCAATCAATGATAATGCGAGAATCACCAAGGACGTGGAGATGACTTATGGACCAACAGGAGGCAAGGTAAAGGGCAGCCCATAAGCCCAAAAGCTCAGCTTTATTATTAGTTCCTACACCGCAATTTAAAAACCACAAAGTAATCCTAGAAGGGTGGGTCTTGAAGAAACCCCCTGCACACAACAACGACTGTTGGATAAAGCAGCACCATCGAAACATGCTACTGTGTAGCCATCCATCAAATTCAAATCGCAGATTTTAAGCTTTGGAAGCGATTGTCGAGGCTGTTTCCAATTGAAGGAGATCAATACCTTTTGAATCACCATTTGAAGAGAAGGGGGACTGGAGTCAAAAGTGGCTCGGTTGCGTGCCTTCCAAATTTGCCACCATTTGAAGAGAAGGGGGACTGGAGTCAAAAGTGGCTCGGTTGCGTGCCTTCCAAATTTGCCAGGAAACAAGCGTCGGTAGTGTCTTTGGAGCCGAGGTTTGAGCAAGCCATCTATCATAACAGTTTATGAGGGAGGTGCCGCTCCAAGTATAATGCAGTGAAAGGTGAAAGAGCACCTGCGACCAAATCAACTGTGTAAAAGAACAATGGACCAATAAATGAAGTATATCTTCGGATTCTCTGTAGGGTCCAAAAGGCATACTTTTTTATTATGCTTGGGATGGGAACGATTGGCCCTATCTCATCATTAAACCTCTTCTAGTGTCGGTAGGGTGATGGTTAGAATTTAACAACAGTCTTTTAGTATATGTTACATAGGATTTCTCAGGATTGTTTGCATGAACTTTCTATATTTTGTTATAAGCTCTTTCATCCCTGGGATGGCTGACAGTAATGGTCTTTTTGTATGAGCTTGTTGGTTATGATTCAATGATTTTCCAGTAGCAGAAAATCTTTGTATTAAATGGTTATGAAAACATACATTTTTTTGCACATATTTCTATTTTTGCACTAAATATTAAAATAGCAATGTCATCGCCCAATCGATTACTATGCTAGTGAATCCTTAGTCTTGTCCTTTTTATACCCCACATTATTAATATTATTATTTAATTAAATAATAATAATAAGGTATTTTTATTAAATAATAATAATAATAATTATCCAAGAAATCATTCCCATCTTGGTATTATTAAATGAATAAATACATAAATAATAATAATAAAGTGTAAAAGGTACTTAAAATGAGTGATGACAATCTATGAAATACCTTATCTAAGGAATTGAGTTTTGGGATTCTATACAAGGAGGGAAGGAAAGAGAAAATAAATATACTTTTTTTGCACATACCTCTTTTGGCTGAGCTATAGAGAGGGCAAGGCTAATCGACATTGTAGTCGTTTGAGAGCTTGGAGGTGAGAAGATATTAAATGTGATGCTACTAAATATTAAAGTAACAATGTCATCTTTGAACTTTCAATCGACTACTATGCTGGTGAATCTTTAGTCTTGCCTTTTTTATAGCTCAACCAAAAGAGAGATGTGCAAAAGAGAGATGCCTTTTTTCTCTTTCCTTATATAGAATCTAATGGTGTTGGCTAAATGTTCTACCTTTTGGGTGTTCTATCAAGAATTGGTCGGAATTTGACGATGTAAATTTGGACAAAATCTCTAGTTTTTGTCGTTTAAATTGCTTTTCTGAATGCATAAATGGATCCAGCGTGTTGAATCCATATACCTCTCATACGTGAGCCTCGAGGTGACAATGGAAGCCGAGGATTGGTTTGCCTTGGAGAACTGGTATAAATCCTGGGCTAAGATTTTACGAGGTTTACAAGACTATTGAGAAGTCTTACTAAAGGTTGGATGAGATTGGTGAGCCGAGCAAAACTTTTCAAAAACTCCATAACAACAACTTCTTGTCGTAGTAACTCTTCTCTTGAAATGGAGTCTATGCTTGTGAGTCTTTGGAGTAGTTTTTTGTCCCTTTTCACAAGTCCTTTAGTCTTAGAACCTTTTGGTCAACTGTTTTGTTTGTTTCCCTAGGTTCTAGACTGTATTATTTTACTATTTTTGGTTTTTGGGCTTTAAAATCCCTTGGGGGATGTGAGTAAGGACCCATTGTGGAACTGGAATCTATTAATCTTTGTTCTTTGCTCACTATCATTTTACTGACCTTTTTGAGTCTCCTTTGCCATGTGTTGAGGCTAACGTTAGCACATCGATGAACGTCGTTGACGAGGAACTTTGGAGGGAAGAGGGGCTATTTAACTTGGCACTCTTTTGGTAAAGCCACTGTCTCCACATTTAAGCCCCCTGGTCTTCCTTCTCACTCATCTCATACTTTATCCTCCCCTTGTCCTCCTTATGTACCCTTGTTTGTCGAGTTCTTGCAATCTTCTTCCGGTTTCACCTTTTTTTTGAACGCCCCTCTGTGACTCTGTCTAAAGTCATATTTAATGAGCTTCAATGCCAACTTAATCGACCACAGGTGGGCAATAAATTGGAGTTGAATCTTTCTTAGTCCCAGACAGTGGAGGGTTAAAAAGATTGTTCATAAAATGGTCTTAGGCTCTGATGTTGGTTTTGTAGAGTCTTGCAACTTAGTGCTTTGTGGTTTAGTTGGAAGGCTTTCCTATAGTTACCTATGTAAGGTCTCCATTTTAGACTGGGTGGACCTAACTTGGAAGCCATTACTTGGATATGCGCTAGAGGTCATCTTCCTGACTGAAGGCTGGATGGGTTTCTTGCGTAAAACTCCTGAAGATACTGCTATTTTACTGGCATAGAAGTGGGTACTTAGCGGAAGCAGTGTCATGTTAAAACAATGGCGCTTGGCCTTTAATCCCGTGACTGAATACTTCCAGTATAGGCACCTGTGGATCTTGCTTCCAGGATTACCTCTCCAATTTTGGAACAAGGAGGCTTTGGAGGTGATTGACAACTCATTAGGCACTTTTCTTTCGGTAAATAACTCTACTCTCTCGACAACATCCAGGAAGATTGGAAATTTTTTGGTGGAGATGGATGTTCATGGTGGTTTACCAGAACTTTTAGAGATTGAATGGAGGGGAAAAAGGATAACCCAATTACCTCGAAATTCCATTTTGATGCAGTTACTGCCATAGCACAGGACATCTAAATAAAAATTGTCAGGGATGGGTGGAAAAAGAAGTCTCTGAAGACTCAGCCCTGCTCAGAGATTTGGAAGACCACGACGAGGAAGTGCACACTATCCCTTTCACGAGTCTACATCTCCTTTGGAATCAGAGGATTCCTTTCTAGGTAAGCTGAGAAATTTTTGCCCAACTTTTTATCATTCTTTATCCTTTTTGGAGCTTGAAGAACTCAAAGCTTCTCAGACATTGAAGTCCCTCTACTCCCCAGAGGTTTTACTTATGAATATGGGAACAAGTCCGACTACTTCTAAATCCCCATCTTCGACCCCCTTTCTTGGCTCTGAAACATGTTTTGTCCACTAGACACTCCGAACAAACCCTTCCCGACACTCTTCCATCCTCATCCTCCTTTATCTCTCACGAGCTCACACCCCCGTCGGTCAAATCGTTACAGTTACCGGGATATCGTGAACCCGAAGAACGAGATTCATCCCTTCACAAAGTCTTGGACTCGTTGATCCCCCTTTCTCGAGACATCTTCATTCCAGTTCCTTTACCTACTTTCTAGGGAACTCCAACATTGATCCTTCCACCTCTTAGGGGGTTTTATGTACTTCTTTATCCAACCAGTCAGAGCCCTCAAAGAATTACTCTTGGTCAAAAGGTTTAGGTACTGATTTTTCCCCTGTCAAGACAAGAAGCTCAAGGAAGAAACTACTGAAGGATTCAACCTTTTCCATAGTCTTGGATCCTACCACTATCGATAGTGGGGCACTTAGAGTAGTGAAGGCCCTAGCAAGAGTCAAATAATGATCCTCTTGTCACTAAATCTCAGAGGGCCTGGGGGTACCCTAAAAGCAGTCTCTTTTCGTTGCATTTTGGAGTCCACTCTTCCTAGTATTCTTTTCCTTCAGGAAACATTGGTCAAAGCTGAGAAAGCACGCTCCTTCCTTCAAGGTTTTCGTCTGTCCTGGTCTACATGTGTAGTGAGCTCAGTTGGTACTTTGGGGGGATCCCAAGGATGTGCAGTGAGCTCAGCTGGAAATCTTAATTCCACATTTCTGGCCTTGATTCCAAAATCCAACAAACCTCAGACCTTTGGGGACTATCGATCGATTTCTTTATGTAATCTGGTTTACAAATTAATCTCAAAAGTTATAGCCAACTGTATTAAGCCGATTTTGTCAAGGAATCTCTCGGTAGAACAATTTGGCTTTCTGGAGGGGCGTTTGATCCATGATGTAATTGGAATAGCTCATGAATGCAATCATAGCATCAAACAAAAGCATTTAAAAGCCTTAATTCTTAAACTAGACCTTTAAAAAGCCTATGATTGCGTCAATTGGTACTTCCTAAGACTGATCTTAATCCAGGTGGGATTTGGGACTCAAATGACAAACTTGATTCTAGAATGTGTTAGCTCTGTGTCTCTATCTGTCTTAGTAAATGGAGAGGCCACCAATTTTTTCAAGGTTGGCAGAGGCCTTCATCAAGGATGTCCACTCTCTCCCTTACTCTTCATCCTTGTGATGGAAAATTTGAACTTGCTACTAAAATCTAGTCAATGTGAAGGATCATTAACTGGAATTAAAGTTACAAGATTGACGAAAATACTTCATCTATTTTTTGTTGATGATGTGTTACTGATGACTATGCATCTTTGCAGGAATGGCAAGAGATCAAACGCATTATTCATTTGTTCTGTTCGGTGTCCGGATTAAAAGTAAATCTTGACAAATCTACTGTTCACTTTTCGGGTCTTGAGGAGGTCGAACTTCCCCCTTTCAAGCAACTGCTCCCGTATAAGTTCACTGATCTAGAGGGGGGTTTCAAGTACCTGGGGTACTTCTTAAATGTTGGAATCCAGAGAACTGAAGATTGGCTTTGGCTCTTAACAAAAGTAGAAAAGAGGATTAGTCATTGGAGCTTTAGACGGTTGTCCCTGGGAGGTAGACATACTCTTTGCAAAGCTGTACTTGAAAGCCAACCTGTGTACTGGTTATCACTAGTTGCTCTCCCTCTGTCCATTCTCCATAGACTAAGGAAGCTACTTTATAATTTCCTGTGGAAAGGGAATGCAGATGCACGTCATTTCCATCTTGCTAATTGGGAAACTCTAGCTTGCCCAAAATGTTTTGGGGGATGTGGATTCCTCAACATTTATACCTTCAACAAAGCTTTGGTAGCTACAACGCTTTGGAGAGCTCTTACAAGTGACACTCCGTGGCAAAAGGTTCTAAAAGAAAAATATCTCCACTCTATGACAATTGTTAATTAGCTTTGTTCATAATCTTTTGTTCAGTCTTCGGCATCTAAAACTTGGAAGGGTCTTTTGAAATAGAGTCATCTTATTACCAATTGGCTTAACTGGAAGCCAGGGTCATGGTCCCTTGTGGAGATCGGGAAAGACATAATTCTGGATTTGGGTTTTCAATCACTCTGGTCTCCAATCCTTTTGTCTACTTTGCATCAGAGACGAATAACCGTGCTCGCACATTGATCCGGATTATTTTTGGCACGAAATGAGAGCGGAGATATAATAAAGAAATGCACAGAGATATCGTGTATATCCAATAATATAACATAAATATATCAGAGATGCAACCATAAACACAAAGATACAGTAATACACGATTTCTATTAATGAAATAAATGTACAGAGACTGTAAAAATACAGAGTGAAAGACTCGCTAGAATGGTGGTAGCTAATCTCTGAGAAGAGATGTGACAACTACTCACATTTGCAAGAAGATGATTACAATGAGGCTCTAAAAGTCTTTTTACAATAAAAAAGAATGCCCAAAATCCTAGACATTCGAAAACCCTAACCCTAGGAGATGAAGCGCCAAAAGTCATGTGGGCCCCGTTTGGGTACGTTAGTACATCAACTTTCGGGGTTGTAACTTTTGCATACGATCTCCGTTTTAGGCGTATGATAGCTCGTTGGAAAGGTATCATCGAGGAGATTCGTTTTGAGCCAGTGGGAAAAGGTGGGTGGCCACCGATATCCACCTGGCTCAATCCTCTCTCCTTAGGAAGCAATGGTCTCCATTGTGTTGAGTTCCCGGGGGAGAGGGAAAAGCATTTGCTGGATCTGCATCTTGGTGAACTGCTTGTATTACTGGAGACGTTGCACTGCTTAGTTTGCGGAAGTCTGTCATGAACCTGTTGAAGCTGAGGCTGTTCAACAAGTCGAGCTACATGAGAGGAATATGTGCAGAAGGAATCTTTGCATTTTGCTGCAACCTTGTCGATCTGCTTCTGTTAGATGGAAGGTGCAGGGGCTGAGACTCTAGTGGTTGTAGTGTCCTTCTGTTCCCCTTTTGAACATATTGTGAAGAAGCTGAATTTTGCAGTATGAGATACTACCTTGTGACATTTTTTAGGTGGAACAATAGTTGGAACTACCTCTGGTATTCTGTAGAGATGACCCCACAAAGTAACAATAACACTATGAACTCAAGACTCATAAACAACATGGCGTCTCCACATATATGGCTGGCCCAAGAGAATATCATAGATATCCAGTGGGGCAACATCACATAATATCTCATCCTTGAAGGGTTGGATGCCGTATTGTAACACACCCACTACGGGAATTAATAAATTTCGGCTTTTTCCTTCATTTCCCCGAGGAACAAAATCTTTGAATTCCTATGGGGACTGATGCAGACCCTACCATCCCTTATGCTTACCCATGTGATTGTTGGCTATGACCACAGGCCTTACCCGAGAGGTGCTTCCGGCATTTGCGATTCGGGAAATCGCGATTCATGTGTTCCCTTGCTCTCTTGTCTCTTGAAGTGCCGAAATCCGAAAGGAACCAACAGTCCGTCACATCTAACAATGCCTCGGATTAAAACCTGACATTCCACCTTTCGGAGTTTCGCGTACCGGGTTTTTGCGGTAGAAGAGGACGAAGAGTTCATACCCTTCGGTTTTTCGGGTGCCGAAACACCGAAAACCCAAATCTACACGCGTTAAGCCATATCGGGATTTCACAAGTCAGGAATTCGGGACTGGCGTGTACTAGGGACTTGCCTCTAGATATCCCGGGTGTCGAAATATCGAGACATCAAGACTTATCCGCGCTATTATTATTTCGGGGTTTCGCAAGTCGGGGTTTCGCGATATGCGCAGACATGAGGTCTCGCACTTAGGTTTCCCGGGAGCCGAAACTACTAAGCCTGTATTAATCACTAAGCTCAATTTGGGGTTTCGCAAGTCGGGACTTCGCGACTGACGAGTGCAAGGGAACTGACCCTTGGGTTTCTCAGGTACCGAAACATTCAAACTCTAGACACGTTATGCCATTTTGGGGTTTCACAAGTCGGGATTTCAGGACTGGAGTGTACAAGAGACTTGCCTTTAGATTTCTCAGGTGCCAAAACACCGAAACACCATATCTCATCCGCGTTATTATCATTTCGAGGTTTTGCAAGTCGGGATTTCGGGACTGGCGATTACAAGAGAACTTACCCTTAGGTATCCCGGGTGCCAAAACACAGAAACATCAAGACTCTAATCACACTACACTATTCCGGGGTATCGCAAGTCGAAATTTCGGGACTAGCGATGATCCGGATTTATGTAGGAACACAATGAAATACAGAAATACACATAAACACAGAGATGCAGCGGAAATAAGACTTCATTTCATTAATAACAAATCACTGAAATATGCTTACAGACAGAATGGAAATAAACTAGCTAGGGCGCTAGTAGCTTATCTCTGAGAAGAGATGTGGCCGATACTCGCATCCGTGAGAAGATGATTACAATGAGGCTCTGAAGGCCCTTTTACAATAAACGGGAATGCCAAAAGTCCTAGACATCCAAAAACCTAACCCTGGGAGATGAAGCGCCAAAAGTCATGTGGGCCCCGTTTGGGTAAGTTGGTGCATCAACTTCTCGGGGTCATAACTTCTGCATACGATTTCCGTTTTAGGCATATGATAGCTCGTTGGAAAGATCTATCCGAGGCCTACAACGCTCGAGACCAAATAGCATCGTTAGATAATGTTTTGCGACATCAACATACCAAAAAAAAACATTGTTTAGGGCCTCAAAATGGCCCCAAAAGTTTAGGACCCGAAAAAACTGCTAAAAATAGTAAACTGTGCGAAAAATGAAAAACTGAAAGAAGCAATGGTGGGGGTTCAAGTGGAATAGGTGGGTGGCCACCAATATCCACCTGGATCATTCCTCCCCCCTTAGGAAGCAATGGTCCCCATTGC
>JZKD02S1060090.1:637521-654294 GCA_000966675.3 Picea glauca | reverse complement strand
GGGCCCCGTTTGGGTAAGTTGGTGCATCAACTTCTCGGGGTCGTAACTTTTGCATACGATCTTCGTTTTAGGCATATGATAGCTCGTTGGAAAGATCTATCCGAGGCCTACAACGATTGAAATAAAGTAGCATCGTTACATAGTATTTTGCGACAACAACATACCCAAAAAAACATCGTTTAGGGCCTCAAAATGGCCTCGAAAGTTCAGGACCTGAAAAAACTGCTAAAAATAGTAAACTGTGCGAAAACTGAAAAACTGAAAGAAGTAATGGTGGAAGTCCAAGTGGAATAGGTGGGTGGCCACCAATATCCACCTGGATCAGGCGAGTACAAGGGACTTGCCTTTAGATATCTCGGGTGCTGAAACACCGAAACATCAATTTATAATCACGTTATACTTATTTTGGGGTTTTGCAAGTCGGGATTTCGCGTCTGGTAAATACAAGGAAACTGACCCTTGGGTTTCCCGGTTGCCGAAACACTGAAACACCAAGACTTATCCACGCTATACCTTTTCGGGGTCTCATACTTTGGGATTTCACGACTGGCGAGTACAAGTGAACTTACCCTTGGATTTCCCGGGTGCCGAAACACCAAAAGACCAAAACTTATCCATGCTATACTTATTTTGGGGTTTCACAAATCTCTTTTCACGTCTGGCGAATACAAGGAAGCTGACCCTTGGGTTTCCCGGTTTCCGAAACATCAAACTCCGAGGGAACCATTCTTTTTGGTGCAAGGTCTCCAAACTTAGGCCATAAAATCCTTCAATGGATTCTTGGGTAATTATCACCAGGCTTGGGGACATCACTGAAAGGCCTTCTGAACTTATCGAGCTATGAAATCTGTGACAGAGGCGAGGTAAGCTTAGATATTTACTTAAATGGTAGTCCTTTCAAGGAACTCACTCTGGCTCTGGAATAGTGAGGGAACTTTCTCAGAAGGAGGTGCCTTCAGGGAAATCCAACCAAGACATCGCGTAAGTCAAGTAAATGGGACAGATCTCTCGAGAATGGACTCAAAATCTGAACTTGTTCAATGTATATATATATACATATATACATATGAACCGAATATGGCCATATAAGTATAAACATGCATCCGCCTTTTCCGATCAAACACACCAGGCAAACACTTCTGTACATAAACCATTCATGAGTGTACAACCATGAGCATGCATTCCAGGAACATTCAATTTGAAATACATGACATAAATACTTATCAGAAAACACCAGGTGTAATGCAACTACTGAGAGGGGTGCTCGTTTCCACCCAACCATAGGCTCAACGACTCCAAATGAATTTACCACTAGCCACCCCCGAGCTAAACTACGATACTTTGAGACTCAGTCTCTTACTTCCCGCTCGTCGGAAGTCCAGGACGAAGGTTACTCTCCTTCTCCTCTGCTCATGACTCACTGTATTTCCTGAAGTTCCTCCGATTCTCCTTCCACGATTCCTGTCGCATGTGTGTGTGTGTGTCTCTCTATGCTCCACTCTCCCCCCCCTCCACACTTCTTTCCTCCTACGAGGTTGCGTGTGGCACGAAATTCCCTGTCCGATGGTCAGGTCTGAGAGCTTCTATGGATGGGCGGTTCACCCCATCCCCTCATTTACTCTTGAGGAGCCTCCCCACCTACCATCCGGGCGGGTAATTCATTTCGGGGTCTGAGAGTGAGCTTTGGTTTTCCCGAGCACGTACAAATCAGTACGGTTTGTTTCGGTGGAATTTAACACAACCACTCCCGACCCCTTCCACCACCTCTCATCAACCATCGTGGTCTCTTTTCAGCACATTCCCCTCTCAGCAGTCATGCAACATATATTCATACATCATTTACATTCCTTGGACCTTTTATACAAAGGTTCGTTAAATCGAACATTTACAATCTTTGAGTTTGCCATAGTTCTTGGCCGGTATAGTTATTTTTACAGACTGGGGGAAACAGGTTGTTACAATTCCCTCCCTCTTAAAGGAACATCGTCCTTGATGTTCTATCTATCAATATGACATGTATGTACAGGGGTAAACAAAATCGGATATGCTTGTTTCATGGCGTCTTTCATTTCCCATGTAGCCTCATCTGGGCCAAAATGTTTCCACTGCAGCTTGACCTGTGCAATGGTTCAGTTCCTGAGCTGGGTTTCCTTTCTATCCAGTATGCATTGAGGTTCTCATAGGAATTCTCCCTCCGGTTCCACCTGGATCACATACCAGTCAATTATATAATTAGAATCATGTACATATTTCTTCAATAATGAAACATGGAAAACATTATGTGCTTTTACTGTGGGAGGAAGTGCTAGCCTATAGGCTACATGTCCCACTCTATCTAGAACTTCAAAGGGTCCATAATATCGAGGTGCCAACTTGGCGCAAGCTCCCATATGTTAACGTCAGAAGTCACCCCTGGATTGCAGCAGGAGCAGAGCCCGATGCCCATTAGTTTATGTCACGATTTGTTTAATGGGGTGATCAGATGGAGGTTAACTTAAAACGATGTGGTTCTAACTCCGAAACTAGGCCAAGCATGCATGGGCAAGTGAGGTCTTAGATAACTTCAGACAATGAGTTGTAGTAAGGGTGAGTAGGGGGAAGACTTGTATAGGAGAACTACAAAGGTCTTCCGTAACATCAAGTTTCAAACAGACTGAAGGGGAAGGAGTCTAAACGCAAGATCTTCTTACATTCAAACGCTAAAAAACAGAAAATACAATACTGCAACAATAAATCCTTTATCATAGCATAATTGCAACAATTCACACGAATCAGTCGTTCACGAACTCTTTCAGTATGAGATGAAAATTAGATGGAGTGAGAAGACTGTCTGTCATTAAACAAGAAATCTCACATACAGATGCATAACTGGAAAACTAGAATATCTGTTAAAACTTTACAGTCGGGAGCTTTGCTCTACCATCGATAGATTACAAAAATGTAAAGACTGAGTTTATATTCTCAGAGGAAATCGCCTAACAGAGGTGCCCTCAGTCCTCCAAGGCTCGGTGTCCCTTTAGCCGAATTCAGACAGATACTCTTCGTCAGACGCCACCTTAACTGCGCATGGCTCCTGTAAGGGGAGTAGCTGAACCATTAAGAACTGAGCTAGTGTGTGCAGACCTCCTCCGGCTAGTCAAGAACTCAGCATGAATTCTCTGGAAAAACAGGTACACAGGATCCTCTCGGACGGACCACTTGCCAGACCCTCCATACCTCATACTTAATGAATGAGGAGAGGTTTCAACCACCCCTTCTTGCCTTCATTTAATCCAAGCACAGACCAGGATCGAGGTCGGGCCCGATGGGAACTGGAGGTCGTGATGGGCCTCTCTATGATTGAAACCCGATGCTTTTGGCCCCTTTTACGCAACTCTCTTCTTTCCCCAGTGTCCACGGGCTGTGACCTTGTGTTTACTCTCAAGGGCGCTTTCGACGTTCGCAAATAGGAAGGGGCTAATCCCTGCTTCTTGAAATCGTGATGGGTGAAACGACGAGGAACCTAATCGTGCGCCAGGTGTCTCCTGCGGGTGGACGACTGAGATTTCCCAGATATACTGCGGGCCTGACTTTGGGCGCCTTTGGCGCTTTCGGGGTTCAGGGTTTCGAGACATAGGACAACAAGGAACATTCACCCTTCGAATTCCCGAATGCCGAAGCGCTGACGCGACTAGATCTCGTGCCACGCGTCCTCTGGATGGACGGATGTTATCTTTCCCTACACATAATATGGGTGCTGTCCATTGCGCTAACCTCGGCGCAACTTCGTTAACCGCGATTTCCCGCCAACCGTTGATTTGTTCCTTCGAGTGAATCCTGACTTCTTGAACTCAGACCGCTCGCTTGCTTGATTTAAGCCCGAAATGGATTTCTTCTGTGAGCAGTGCTCGACGCTCGTCGCGCCACTTGCAGACCTGATCGCTCTTGTGCTTCGGACGAGAAATGTTACTAAAATTAGGCTCCATGGGCGATAGAATCGTCCCTGTGATGCTCTAAGGACACATTTTGCAGTTCCAATGCCTTGCTTTTGGGCTATGGAGTCATTTACTAAATCGAAACAATAAAAACAAAGAACTAAAAAGGACAACATTTACAAAACACAGGAGCCACGGAAGGCTCAGACAAAACATTTTTTAAGAAAATTCCCATTTACTGGGCTGCTGAAAACTTATTCACCCTCTAAATCTTGCAGCCGATATGTGTTATTTCAGAAAACCTCAGAGATTTTGAAGGGACTGATCCACAGGGCTTCAAATTTGTCGTGCTTGCCCTTATCCTGCTTAGGAGCATCCCATTTCAGCACCAGGTCTCCTATCTAGAACCCCTCCTTCTTGGCCTTCTTATCGAGTACATGCTTAGTCATCTGCTGATGGTCCTGAAGTCTGGTCATTACCTGCTCTCTGGCCTGCTGGACTTCTACCAGTTGATGAATCCTTCTGATCATGTCATTGGGCTCTTCTTGATAATCCTAGAAGAATTTCTCTACGAGAATAACCAACTGAGAAGGGAGGACAACTTCTGCTACGTAAACTAACTGGAAATGGGAGATGCCTATAGATCTCTTTGTGGTCACCCGATCAGCCCATAGAGCGAATTTCAGCTTTGAGTTCCAAGCCCTTTTGTTGTCCTCCAGTAATCTTTTGATGATCCTTATTAGGCTTTTGTTGGAGGATTTTGCTAAACCATTGCCTTAGGGATAATATGGGGTGGAGTGAATTAGTTTGATCCCAAATTGTTCGCCGAACTTGACTAACGGCTCAGCCTTAAAAGAGGTTGCATTATCAGTAACAATCTTCCTTGGGCAGCCGAACCTTACGATGAGGTCTTCCATGAATCTAATGATTGCCTTGTGGGAAACACCCCTGGTGGGGATAGCTTCAATCCACTTAGTAAAAAAGTCTGTGGAAGTTAGGATCCATCTGTGTTGCCCACTGGAAGCAGGGTGGATTTCTCCAATAAAATCTAGGCCCCATTGCTGAAAAGGTCCCGAAACAACTACAGGCTGTAAAGGTAGAGACTTGAGCTGCTATTTTCCTCAAAATCTTTGGCATGGGATACAGGCTCTAACTCCTCTATGGACATCAACGAACAAGGTGGGCCAGTAGTACCCAGCTCTGAGAATTTTGTGGGCTGTAGTCTTCCAGGAATGGTTCCCCCCACATAGGCCGCTATGAAATTCGACCATGATACTATCGGTCTCTTGTGGATCCATGCATTTTAAAAGCACTCCCAGGGGGTATTTCCAGTATAAAATTTGATCGATAAGGCA
This sequence comes from Picea glauca, assembly GCA_000966675.3. NCBI lineage: Eukaryota > Viridiplantae > Streptophyta > Pinopsida > Pinales > Pinaceae > Picea > Picea glauca. The sequence continues at coordinate 649,025 of JZKD02S1060090.1, read as the reverse complement.
GTACCTGACTTCCTTGTGCTTCAGAGCTCTCACTTTGTTTCTTTGCAGGCCATCTGGGGGCCACAACTCCTGCAGAAAATATATGACATCCTTATACCAAGGACATCGAGCCAACAAGGGTTCTGTTCGAGAGCCTACGTCGGACAATTGATTCTGCTGTTTTTCTGATTGTTTATTGACCAAATCCACCCCCAAAGCTTTGCGATTAGCTTCAGCCAACAGCCTGGCTAAGCCTTGACCCTTGATCAATCTGGTAGGCCTTATTTCCAAGTCAAATTCCAGGATCTTGGCTATCCATTTACTCCTCTTCCTATCAATGTCAGGCTGTACAAGGATGTCCCTCACAGAGGTTGAAGGAACGTATGCGGTCATCTTCGAGTGAAAGACATAGACTCTGAAATCTTTGAAATATTTTACTAACGCATAGGCCTGTTTCTCCATGATTTCATACCTAACCTCTGCATCTCTTAATGCCTTGCTGAAGAAGGCGATGGGTTTCTCTCGCCGTTCCTGGTTTTTTTGCAACAAGACCGCTGCTACTGTATCAAAATAAGCGAAAGAGAAGATTAGGAAATATTTGGAATAGTCAGGACTGATCAACACAGGTGCCTCAGTCAATGCCCTTTTTATTTGGACAAAATATTCTCTGGGTTCAGCAGTCCATTTCACTTCATTTCCCTTCTTGAGCATAGATGTGATGTGTTTCACCAGCTTGGAAAAATTCGAGACGAATCTCCTCAGAAAATTAATCTTCCCCAAAAAGGCCTGAACTTCCTTCTTAGACCTGGGAAGTGACAGGGTCCGAATTGCCTCCACCTTTCTAGGATCAATTCTCACTCCTTCTGCTGATACTATATGGCCTAATAGTTTCCCCTCCTCCATAGAAAACAAAGATTTTTTGGGATTTAGGGAAAGGCCAAACCTTCGGTACTTCGAAAAAACCTTTCTCAGGTGACAACGATGCTCTTCGTCATACCTAGAGAAAACTGTTATGTCATCCAGATAGATCACCACAAACCTATCTTTCTCCCTGACGAAGGGTATGTCCATGGCTCGCTAAAATGTCGCTCCTGCGTTCATCAGTCCAAATGGCATTTTGGCATACATGAATGTGCCCCAAGGAGTGGTGAAGGCTATTTTTTCTCTGTCTTCAGGCATGACCGATATTTGATTATAACAAGAAAAACCGTTGGTCATGAAAATCCTATATGCACCGGTTATCCTCTGTGATATGTGTTCCATATTGGGCAGGGGATAGTTGTCTTTCTTTGAGCTCTTGTTCAGGTTCCTGAAATCGACACAAAGCCTGATTTCTCCATTTTTCTTCCTTACCGGAACCAAATTGGCCACCCATTCGGAATATCTCAAGGAGACGATGATCTGGGCCTCTAACAATTTCTTCACTTCTTTCTCCATGACAGGCAACAACATGGGATTTATCTGCCTTTACTTTTTTCTGAATGGCTTAACCCCTTTCTTCAGTGGGATCTTGTGTTCAATAACAGATGTGTCATACCTCTTGAGGTTTTCGTAGGTCCAAGAAAACACATCTACAAATTCTCTTAGCAACTCAGTATATTCGACCCTCTGTTCTCTGGTCAAAATCCTTGACAACTTAACAAACTTAGGCTCCTCCGGTGTGCCAATGTTGCACTCAGTTGTATCAGCATCTTCACCTGAAACCCTACCCTTTACTGCCACATCATTCCCATCGAACAATCTTTCTAAAGGAATTAGTCCCCTCGGAATGTGATTGTTAGGTAGCTGAATAATCTGGTGGTTGGCAATTTTATTTAAAAACACCTCAGGGTGAGGGTCACTTTCTGTATCAGGATCCTGATCAATGTGCAATGTAGAAAATTCATCAACAGATTGGAGAAATTTTTTGATTTCCATATCATCTTCGAATACCTTCCAATGCTTGACATTGTCTGGTACAGAGGGCCTATATTTTATTTCAACATCAGATTTGACGATAGGCGCCAGAGGAACTTTGAGCAAACTAGCTGAGACAGTTAAAGAATCGGCTGAAGTATTTCCCCCCCTCGGAACGAAAGAAATGTTGAAGGCCAAGAAGAAATTATCAATTAGGTCCCATACCTCATTTCTGTAATTTCTGAGCCGGGGATTATTAGCACGGTAGGCACTTATGACTTGCTGAATAATCAACTCAACATCTCCAAATATTGCTATCTCTTTAATTCCCATTTCTCTTGCAGCCCTCATACCCAGAACAAGAGCTTCATACTCTGCCACATTGTTGGTGGTTTCAAATTCTAGCCTATATGACAGGGAAATGGTTTCCTGAGAAGGTGACACAAAAAACACCCCAGCACCAGTGCCTTCCCAGGAACAGGCTCCATCAAAAAACATTTTCCAGACGGGGGTGATGGAGGGAGGAAATTCATGAGGAGTGGTGGGCTGCTTTCTGAGATTAAGAGGAGAGTCGAGAGTATGAGTGAGTTGCAATAGGCTGGAACCTAAATCAGTGTCCAAGGAAAAAATGGGATAGTTGGTAGGATTGGCTTCATCACTTATTATATAGGCCAATTGGGCTTCTTTGTATAGCCTCCTATGTTCTCCCCCAAACACTGGGATAGTAGCATAGGTTAGGTCCATTTTCAAAGTCCCCCCCAGTATTTTTATCCAAGATCTTGATAACAACATGCTGAACTTGGGGGGGACATCAGCCACTACAATATTCATGACCACACTTTTCATGGGCAACTGAAACAAGGTCACGACTAGGTCTTTGATAACCCCGAGACATTAAACTTTCCTAGAATCAAAGGAATAGAGGTCATGATAGACTCGGGTGACTTCTAGCCCTAACTCTTCCATGACAGTTTTGGGCATGAGGTTATGAGAAGCCTCTGAATCCATCAAGCAGTTGTGCAGTACCTTGTCATGTATGTTCAAGGAAGTGTAGAAGGGAGGGGATGAGTCATTCCTGTCTTCTACCATAGAACCTAGAATAACTGCAGGCTTTTCATCTTGCAAATTGATGGAGTCTCTGGGAAGGCACGAGGTATCAGACTGTAAAAGCTCAGATAATCGTTTCTTGAGCCCTTCATGTTTAATCAATTCGGTTAGGGGCACATGGATCCTGATCTTTTGAATTTCATGCTCGAAATTAAAAGAAGATGTAAGCTTAGGGATTTCTCTTATTTCAGGAACATGAATTTGAACTATGGGAGAGAGGGGTCGAGTCTTCTTACCTCTGTGACTGTCCGCTACTTCGTTAGCAGGTTTCTCTGTTCTAGTGGACTGCTCAGGAAGATTAGGTGCTATAGTCTTTGTCTTGGACCTTAGATCATACCTGCCTTGGCCGCCACTAGCCTTGTCTCCTTTGCTTAGTTCATTTAGTTGACTGTCCATGAGAGAATCCTCGTATGATGATTGAGTGAGATGAGAAAAAGGAGGAGTGTCTCTGAAGCAATGGATCTCAGGATCAAGCTTATCTGTTCCCCCTTCTTCTTCTTCGGTCATAAAATGGTTTTGGAAAGGGGCCTGAATTTTCTGGTCTTCTCTGTCTCTTTCCCTCTCTCTATGCACAGTCGGGGAATTAATATTGTTGGGCCTCCTGAAACCTCCATTGTTTTTGGCGTTTTGGGGGCCCTTGTATGCTTGCCTCCCTTCCACCTTCATTCTTTCCATATTTGCAGACAAAGACTTCACCATCTTGGTCAGTTCATCCACTTGAGGGTGGGGCAACGATGGTCTAGAAGTTGATGTTTCTGATCTTCCCTTTCTTCTGTCTCCGTCAGCCTTGTTCCTCAGTCTATCAGTTGCTAATACATTGGATTCCACCTCTATGGCCATATCTTGCATTTGAGCTAGGGAGGTGGCTCTTCTTTCTCTCAATAAAAGACAGAAATCGGGGCCAAACGCACTAGCATAAGAAATCTTGGTCGAGGCCTCTAAGGGTTTTATTTCGGCAGGAATTTTATTATACATCTTATTGAATCTCTTGGAGAAGTCAGAGACAGACTCTCCATCCATCTTCTTCAAAGATCCAAACTCTGTCATATAATACATGAAATCCTTCCTATCTCCCCACTGTCTCAAGAAAACGCCATCCAGGGCTTCAATCCCAACAATAGATCCAGGGGCCAGTCCTCTAAACCATTTTCTCACCTCACCATCCAGGCTCTGGACGAAGACTCTCATCCAGACATCTTCATTTTCAATGTTCAGGTTGTCTGTATAACTGTAGAAAGCAGCCAGGTGCTCTTCCGCAGTTACATCCCCTTCCCCAGTGAACTTGGGCATGTATTTCAAGTAATCTCCAGCAGGGAGAGGATTCATAGGAGAGGGTAGGATTAAGGGGGTATATCTAGGAGAGACTATGGCTTCCATTCTATTTAGAGGGGGATTATCACAAGCCATAGGAATATTAGGTGGAGGAGAACTTGGAGGAGAAGGAGTCCTTGCAGGGGTTACTGGGAACGAGTCTCAGAGTGGAATGGGAAACAAAATGAGATTTAAGGAGAAAACTAACGGGCTCAAGTCGGTAGACGCTCCTCTTTGTGCAGGAGTGAAGAAATCTTCTGTAGTCCTGGGTCTACGCCAAGGTACAACTTCAGAGGAGATGGGAGTGATAAGGATTTCTCCCTCCAATCCCAGACAAGGAGGGGAAAACTCAGCGGGAACACTCCCAAAATTCAAGAAACGGGAAACCTCTGAAGGAGGTCTATTAAGAAACTAGGGAGGAGAAAATGGAGTTCCAACAGAAGGAGATTGCGGATTACCTAGTTCGGCGATGGAAGCTTCTTCTTCAGGGGCCTTTCCTTTTATGAGAACCACCTCTGGATTAGTTTCAGGTGTAGCTAGAGGCAGATGTGGATGAGACCGCGTGTGTCTGCCTTTGAAAGCCACAATTAACACGACATGTTCGTCACAGTGGAGTCGTCACAATGGAGTCGCCAGGTGCACAACAACAATCTTTAAAGGTTCTGATACCTGATGCACCTTCAGAATTAGAGGCTCAATGTCGTTCAATCTCGGGGAAAATTTTCAACTTCGTCCCCGGCAACGGCGCCAGAAATGTTAGTGTCAGAAGTCACCCCTGGATTGCAGCAGGAGTAGAGCGTGACGCCCATCAGTTTATGTCACGATTTGTTTAATGGGGTGATCAGATGGAGGTTAACTCAAAACAATGTGGTTCTAACTCAGAAACTAGGCCATGCATGCATGGGCAAGTGAGGTCTTAGATAACTTCAGATAGTGAGTTGTAGTAAGGGTGAGTAGGGGGAAGACTTGTATAGGAGAACTGCAAAGGTCTGCCGTAACATCAAGTTTCAAACAGACTGAAGGGGAAGGCATCTAAATGCAAGATCTTCTTACATTCAAATGCTAAAAACCAGAGAATACAATAATGCAACAATAAATCCTTTATCATAGCATAATTGCAACAATTCGCATGAATTAGTCGTTCACGAACTCTCTCAGTATGAGATGAAAATTAGATGGAGTGAGAAGACTGTCTGTCATTAAACAAGAAATATCACATACAGATGCATAACCGGAAAACTAGAATATCTGTTAAAACTTTACAGTCTGGAGCTTTGCTCTACCATCGATAGATTACAAAAATGCAAAGACTGAGTTTATATTCTCAGAGGAAATCGCCTAATAGAGGTGCCCTTAGTCCTCCAAGGCTCGGTGTCCCTTTAGCCGAATTCAGACGGATACTCTTCATCAAACGCCACCTTAACTACGCATGGCTCCTGTAAGGGGAGTAGTTGAACCATTAAGAATTGAGCTAGCATGTGCAGACCTCCTTCGGCTAGTCGAGAACTCAACATGAATTCTATGGAAAAATGGGTACACAGGATCCTCTCGGGCAGACCGCTTGCCAGACCCTCCATACCTCATACTTAATGAATCAGGAGAGGTTTCAACCACCCTTCTTGCCTTCATTTAATCCAAGCGCAGACCAGGATCGAGGTCGGGCCCGATGGAAACTGGAGGTCGTGACGGGCCTCTCTGTGATTGAAACCCGACGCTTTTGACCCCTTTTTGCGCAACTCTCTTTTTTCCCGAGTGTCCATGGGATGTGACCCTGTGTTTACTCTCAAGGGCGCTTTCGACGTTCACAAATAGGAAGGGGCTGATCCATGCTTCTTGAAATCACGATGGGAGAAACAACGAGGAACTTAATCGCGCGCTAGGTGTCTTCTGCGGGTGGACGAATGAGATTGCCCCGATATACTGTGGGCCCAACTTTGGGCACCTTCGACGCTTTTGGGGTTTGGGGTTTCGAGACATAGGACAACAAGGAACCTTCACCCTTCGAATTCCCGAATTTCGAAGCACCGACGCGACTAGATCTCACGCCATGCGTCCTCTGGATGGACGATTGCTATCTTTCCCCGCATATAATATGGGCGCTATCCATTGCGCTAACCTCGACGCAACTTCGTTAACCGTGATTTCCCGCCAACCATTGATCTGTTCCTTCGAGTGAATCTTGACCGCTTGAACTCAGACCGTTCTCTTGCTTGATTTAAGCCCGAAATGGATTTCTTCTGTGAGCTGCGCTCGGTGCTCGTCGCGCCACTTGCAGACTTGATTTCTCTGGTGCTTCGGACGAGAAATGTTACTAACATTAGGCTCCATGGGGGATAGAGTCGTCCCTGTGATGCTCTAAGGACGCATTTTGCAGTTCCAGTGCCTTGTTGTTGGGCTATGGAGTCATTTACTAAGCCGAAACAATAAAAACAAAGAACTAAAAAGGACAATATTTTCAAAACACAGGAGCCACGGAAGGCTCAGACAAAACATTTTTTAAGAAAATGCCCATTTACTGGGCTGCTGAAAACTTCTTCACCCTCTAAATCTTGCAGCCGATATGTGTTATTTGAGAAAACCTCAGAGATTTTGAATGGACCGATCCACATGGATTCAAATTTGCTGTGCTTTCCTTTATCCTTCTTATTAGCATCCCATTTCAACACCAGGTCTCCTATCTAGAACCCCTCCTTCTTGGCCTTCTTATCGAATACCTGCTTAGTCATCTGCTGATGGTCCTGAAGTCTGGTCATTACCTGCTCTCTGGCCTGCTAGACTTCTACCAGTTGATGAATCCTTCTAATCATGTCATTGGGCTCTTCTTGATAATCCTGGATGAATTTCGCTATGAGAATAGCCATCTGAGAAGGGAGGACAGCTTCTGCTCCATAAACTAACTGGAAAGGGGAGATGCCTATAGATCTCTTTGTGGTCACCCGATCAGCCCATAGAGCAAATTTCAGCTTCGAGTTCCAAGCCCTTTTGTTGTCCTCGAGTAATCTTTTGATGATCCTTATTAGGCTTTTGTTGGAGGATTCTGCTAAACCATTTCCCTGGGGATAGTATGGGGTGGAGTGAATCAGTTTGATCCCAAATTGTTCGCAGAACTTGACTAATGGCTCAGCCTTAAAATAGGTTGCGTTATCAGTAACAATCTTCCTTGGGCAGCCAAACCTTACAATGAGGTCTTCCAGGAATCCAATGATTACCTTATGGGAAGCACTTTTGGTGGGGATAGCTTCAATCCACTTAGTAAAGAAGTCTATGGCAGTCAGGATCCATCTGTGTTGCCCGCTGGAAGCAGGGTGGATTTATCCAATAAAATCTAGGCCCCATTGCTGGAAAGGTCCCGAAACAACTACAGGCTGTAAAGGTAGAAACTTGAGCTGTTGTTTTCCTCAAAATCTTTGGCATGGGATACAGGCTCTAACTCCTTTATGGACATCAACAAACAAGGTGGGCCAGTAGTACCCAGCTCTGAGAATTTTGTGGGCTGTGGTCTTCCAGGAATGGTGCCCCGCACATAGGCCGCTGTGAAATTCGACCATGATCCTGTCGGCCTCTTGTGGATCCATGCATTTTAAAAGCACTCCCAGGGGGTCTTTCCAGTATAAAATTTGATCGATAAGGCAGTACCTGACTGCCTTGAGCTTCAGAGATCTCTCTTTGTTTCTTTGCAGGGCATCTGGGGGTCACAACTCCTGTAGAAAATATATGACATCCTTATACCAAGGACATTGAGCCAACAAGGGTTCTGTTCAAGAGCTTACGTCGGACAACTGATTCTACTGATTTTCTGATTGTTTATTGACGAAATCCACCCCCAAAGATTTGCGATTAGCTTCAGCCAATAGCCTGGCTAAGCCTTGACCCTTGATCAATATGGTAGGCCTTATTTCCAAGTTAAATTCCAGGATCTTGGCTATCCATTTACTCCTCTTCCCATCAATGTCGGGTTGTACAAGGATGTCCCTCACAGAGGTTGAATGAACGTATGCGGTCACCTTTGAGTGCAAGAGATAGACTCTAAAAGATTTGAGAGCTTTCACTAAGGCATAGGCCTGTTTCTCCATGATTTCATACATGGCCTCTGCATCTCTTAATGCCTTGCTGAAGAAGGTGATGGGTTGCTCTCGCCCTTCTTGGTTTTTCTGCAACAAGACCGCTGCTACTGTATCAAAAGAAGCGAAAGAGAAGATTAGGAAATCTTTGGAATAGTCAGGACTGATCAGCACGGGTGCCTCAGTCAATGCCCTTTTTATTTGGACAAAAGATTCTCTGGGTTCAACAATCCATTTCACTTCATTTCCCTTCTTGAGCATCGCTGTGATGTGTTTCACCAGCTCAGCAAAATTCAAGACGAATCTCCTCAAAAAATTAATCTTCCCCAAAAAGGCCTGAACTTCCTTCTTAGAACTGGGAAGTGACAGGATCCGAATTGCCTCCACTCTGCTAGGATCAATTCTCACTCCTTCTACTGACACTATATGGCCTAATAGTTTCCCCTCCTCCATAGCAAACAAATATTTTTTGGGATTTAGGGAAAGGCCAAACCTCCGACACTTCGTAAAAACCTTTCTCAGGTAAAAACGGTGCTCTTCGTTAGACCTAGAGAAAACTGTTATGTCATCCAGATATATCATCACAAACCTATCTTTCTCCCCGATGAAGGCTATGTCCATGGCTTGCTGAAATGTCGCTCCTGCGTTCATCAGTCCAAATGGTATTTTGGCATACATGAATGTGCCCCAAGGAGTGGTGAAGGCTATTTTTTCTTTGTCTTCAGGCATGACCAATATCTGATTATAACCAGAAAAACCGTCGATCATGGAAATCCTAGATGCACCAGTTACCCTCTGCAATATGTGTTCCATATTGGGCAGGGGATAATTGTCTTTCTTTGAGCTCTTGTTCAGGTTCCTGAAATCGACACAAAGCCTGATTTCTCCACTTTTCTTTCTTACCGGAACCAAATTGGCCACCTGTTCGGAATATCTCACGGGGACGATTATCTGGGCCTCTAACAACTTCTTCACTTCTTTCTCCATGACAAGCAACAACATGGGATTTATCTGCCTTAGCTTTTGCCTGAATGGATTAGCCCCTTCCTTCAGTGGGATAGTATGTTCAATGACGGATGTGTCATATGTCTTGAGGTCTTCATAGGTCCAAGCAAACACATCTGCAAATTCTCTCAACAACTAAGTATATTCGACCCTCTGTTCTCTGGTCACACTCCTTAACAACTTAACAAAATTAGGCTCCTCCGGTGTGCCAATGTTGCACTCGGCTATATCATCATCTTCACCTGACACCCTACCCTTTAATACCACATCATTCCCATCGAAAAAAATTTCTAAAGGAATTAGTCCCCTCGGAATGTGATTGCTAGGTAGCTGAATAATCTGGTGGTTGGCAATTTTATTTAAAAACACCTCAGGGTGAGGGTCACTTTCTGTATCAGGATCCTGATCAATGTGCAATGTAGAAAATTCATCAACAGATTGGAGAAATTTTTCGATTTCCATATCATCTTTGAATACCTTCCAATGCTTGACATTGTCAGGTACAAAGGGCCTATATTTTATTTCAACATCAGATTTGACCATAGGCAGCAGAGGAACTTTGAGAAAACTAGCTGAGACAACTAAAGAATCGGTTGAAGTATTTCCCCCCCTCGGAGCAAAAGAAATGTTGATGGCCAAGAAGAAATTATCAATCGGGTCCCATACCTCATTTTTGTAATTTTTGAGACGGGGATTATTAGCATGGTAGGCACTTCTGACTTGCTGAAAAATCAACTCAGCATCTCCAAATATTTCTATCTCTTTAATTCCCATTTCTCTTGCAACCCTCATACCCAGAACAAGAGCTTCATACTCTGCCACATTGTTGGTGGTTTCAAATTCTAGCCTATATGACAGGGAAATGGTTTCCTGAGAAGGTGACACAAAAAACACCCTGGCACCAACACCTTCCCAGGAACATGCTCCATCAAAAAACATTTTCCAGACGGGGGTGATGGAGGGAGGAAATTCATGAGGAGTGGTGGGTTGATTTCTGAGCTTAAGAGGAGGGTCAGGAGTATGAGTGAGTTGCAGTAGGCTGGAACCTAAATCAGTGTGCAAGGCAAAAATGGGATGGTTGGTAGGATTGGCTTCATCACTGATTATATAGGCCAATTGGGATTCTCTATGTAGCCTCCTATGTTCTCCCCCAAACACTGGGATAGTAGCATAGGTTAGGTCCATCTGCAAAGTTCCCCCCAGTCTTTTTATCGAATATCTTGATAACAACATGCCGAACTTGGGGGGGACATCAACCACTACAATATACATGACCACACTTTTCATGGGCAACTGAAACAAGGTCACGACCAGGTCTTTGATAACCGCGAGACATTGAACTTTCCTGGAGTGAAAGGAATAGAGGTCATGATAGGCTTGGGTGACTTCTATCCCTAACTCTTCCATCACAGTTTTGGGCATGAGGTTATGAGAAGCCCCTGAATCCATCAAGCAATTGTGCAGTACCTTGTCATGTATGTTCAAGGAAGTGTAGAAGGGAGGGGATGAGTCATTCCTCTCTTCTACCATAGGACCTAGAATAACTGTAGGTTTTCATCTTGCAAATTGATGGAGTCTGTGGGAAGGCACGAGGTCTCAGACTGTAAAATCTCATAGAAGCGTTTCTTGAACCCTTCATGTTTAATCAATTCGGTTAGGGGCACAGGGATCCTGATCTTTTGAATTTCATGCTCGAAATTAAAATAAGATGTAAGCTTAGGGATTTCTCTTATTTCGGGAACATGACTCTGAACTATGGGAGATAGGGGTCGGGTCTTCTTACCTCTGTGACTGTCCGCTACTTCGTTAGCAAGTTTCTCTATTCTGGTGGACTGCTCAGGAACATTAGGTGCTATAGTCTTTTTCTTGGACCTTAGATCATACCTGCCTTGGCCGCCACTAGCTTTGTCTCCCTTGCTCGGTTCATTTAGTTGACTGTCCATGAGAGACTCCTCGTATGCTGATTGAGTGAGATGAGGAAAAGGAGGAGTGTCATTAAAGAAGCAGGATACTTATGAAGGAGGTCTATTTAAACACATGAGCAACCATATGAAGGAAAAAATTCTCTTATGTTATCTCTGTGTGTCTATACAAATGTTTACATAAAAATTGAACTGTAACAGAATCCCAGTTCTCTCAAGCTCT
>JZKD02S1060090.1:608237-634264 GCA_000966675.3 Picea glauca | reverse complement strand
CACAATTTTGTCTAGGAATTTGCTGAGCACATTGTTCATCAAACACATAAAAGTGGTAGGGGCATTGGTTAACCCAAATGGCACTACCACGAACTCATAGTGACCATATCTCGTCCTGAAGGCAGTTTTGTGGATCTCTCCACCCTTGATTCAGACTTGATGATATCCTGATCTCAAGTCAATCTTCGAGAAGATAGAGGCACCTCCCAATTGATCGAACAAGTCATTGATCCTGGGTAAGGGGTACTTATTCTTTATAGTTACCTTATTGAGTTGTCTATAATCTATGCACAGTCGGAGGGTACCGTCTTTCTTTTTCACAAACATGATTGGTGCTCCCCATGGAGACACGCTGGGCCGGATATAGCCTCTATCCATCATTTATTTCAGTTGTAATTTAAGCTCAACTAGCTCAGGTGTTCTCATCCTGTAGGGCGTCCTAGACACTAGCACCGCTCCTGGTGCAAGTTCTATTGAGAAGTCGATGTCTCTTCTCAGAGGTAGACCCGATACCTTTTCCAGAAATACATATCTGTATTCTCTCAGCGTGTGGTGGTCTTCGAGGCTTGGTTTGTCACCTTCAATTGTTTCCAACACCTGCATTGCATATAGTGGACATCTTTTTCTGCAATACTTTCTCATTTGAAGAGCTGATATTTGTCTCACCGAGACGGGTTTTTGGATCCCTTAAAGGATTATTCTCCTTCCTTCCTTCTTCACTTACACATTCCAAGGTTTTATGGTAACAGTCTAGTTTGGCCTTATGGGTGGCTAGCCAGTCCATACCAATCAACAAATCATACGATCCTAGGGGTAATATGTTAAGGGTTGCTTGGGTGGGGAATTCACCCATAATGAATTGGCAGGCTGGTATGGCCTCCACTACCCTTCTTTTGGTTCCAGTGGCTAACTGTACCAACCATGGCTTGGAATTTTTATGTGGCTGTAGTTTTCATTTACCAACAACCTTAGGGGCTATATAACTCAAATTTGAACCAAAGTCAATCAGAATAGACACTGGATGGTTGGTGATCATACCTTCGATTTCCACCACTGAAGCTTGGTTATTATCCAAGGCTGCATAAATTTGCGGCACACTCCTGGCCACGTCATTGACAATGGTACTTCTTGAATGTTGTCAATTCTTCAGTTGTTCTGTTGTTGGTGCGGGTAGTCCCTCAGAAGATGTTCTTCTCCACAACCCCAACATTTCAAAGGTTCTCTCTTTGGGTTATTAGTCTTTATTGGGGCAGATCTAGAAAGTTTATTTCCGCTCAAGGAGGGAAAGTTCTGCTGGTGTACACTTCGGGTTGGGAAGCTCATCCTTGAGTTCTTTTTATAGTCCTTAAATCTTGGAGATTTAAACCCTTTTTTCTGGAATCCCGAACTATTCTTTTGCTTCCAACCTTTGCGAGGTATTTTATGATGCCCAAGCTATTCATAACAATATCTTGCCTTTCAGATAGTATCTTCTAGGATCTTTGGTTCATCAAATTCAATCCCGTTCTGATAGTCCTTAGGTAGTCCACTGATGAATCGTTGCACCTTTGCCTTTTTTGCTTTTATGTAGGGTACATACCTTAGCAACTCGAGGAATCTGCTGACATATTCCTCTATGGTGAGTTGCCCCAGCTTAAGTTCATAGAATTCTTTATTCTTTTCGTCGAAATATTTTTCCGACAGATACTTCTTCCTGAAGTATTTCTCAAACCGTTCCCAAGACATGTCTTCTTCATGAATCCCTTTTACATTCTTAAGGTCTTCCCACCAAATGGAAGCCTTTCCATTCAATTTGAAGGTGGCTATTCGGGCCTTCAAGTTTTCTGAGAAATCATGGACTTTGAAATAATTTTTTAGTCGAAGCAGCCAGACCTCCGCTTCCTCTCCCTTCTTTATTTCACCGTCGAAGGAGGGTGGTTTGGCCTTTTTGAACTCTTCAAGATTATGAATCTTAGAAAGTTTTCACTTCTTTCAATTTCTTCGGGAATGAGAACTAGTTCGGCTACTAGAAGATCCATCTGAGTCAGCAGCTTCCTTTCCAGAAGAATCGTCCGATGCTTGTCCCTTATCTCTGGGGTGGGCCTTTCTCGAGGTGCTCCTCTCAGTGTGGCCACTGACATGACTACGTTTCTGTGTCTCAGGTTCATGTTGCAATTACCTTTGTATGTCGGATAAGCTCTACAGTAAAACTGCATTAATTTCCGTTTTCTTCTCTAGCTCTTTTATCATCCTTTCGTTGTTAGCCTTCCAGCTCTGTAATTCGACCATGAGGCTCCTCACAGTTTCAGCTAGATCTGGAGGGGTCCCTACCGCCCTTCTTTCGTCAGACTCTTCATTTCTATTGTGGGAGCCCTCCCCCACTTCATGGTGAGTCACCATTCTATACGTCTGAAATTTCCCGTGGTTGATCGTCCACTTGTGTGCCAAAGAAAAATGCTTGTTGTTAGTCAATATTTATATACATTCATAACCTGCGCAATAATCATATTTTTCACATGCATACACACAATAGGGTTTTTTTTTCATTCTTAACTTCGAATTTTGATTAAGGGGGGTTAAGATAGAGGGTTACTCTTGTTAAGAGTGCATTGAATGGAGTCTTTGCGCAACCCGTTCATGAGCCCAAGTAGCCCAAGTGTTGTAACCATGCTCTGATACCAATTTGTAACACACCCACTACGGGAATTAACAAATTTTGGTTTTTTCCTTCTTTTCCTCGAGGAATAAAATCTTCGAATTCCGATGGGGCCTGATGCAGACCCTTCCATCCCTTATCCTTACCCATGTGATCGTTGGCTATGACCACAGGCCTTACTGGAGAGGTGCTTTCAGCTTTCTCGATTCGGGAAATTGCGATGCATGTGTTCCCCTACTCTCTTGTCTCTCGAAGTGTTGAAATCCGAAAGGAACCAACAATCCGTCACATATAACAATGCCTCAGATTAAAACATGACATTGCACCTTTCGGAGTTTTGTGTACTGAGTTTTCGCAGTAGAAGAGGACGAGGGGTTCATACCCTTTGGTTTTTCGGATGCCGAAACACCAAAAACCCAAATCTACATGTGCTAAGACATATTGGGATTTCACAAGTCAGGAATTCGGGACTAGTGTGTACCAGGGACTTGCCTCTAGATATCCCAGGTGCCGAAATACCGAGACATCAAGACTTATCCACGCTATTATTATTTCGGGGTTTCGCAAGTTGGGGTTTTGCGATATGCACAGACAGGAGGTCTCGCACTTAGGTTTCCCGGAAGTCGAAACTACTAAGCCTGTATTCATCGCTAAGCTCATTTCAGGGTTTCACAAGTCGGGAATTCATGACTAGCGAGTACAAGGGAACTGACCCTTGGGTTTCTCAGGAGCCGAAACATCGAAACATTCAAACTCTAGACATGCTTTTCTATTTCGGGGTTTCACAAGTCGGGATTTCGGGATTGACGTGTACAAGAGACTTGCCTTTAGATATCCCAAGTGCCGAAACACTGAAACACCATATCTCATCCGCGCTATTATCATTTCAGGGTTTCGCAAGTCGGGATTTCGGTACTGGCGATTACAAGAGAACTTACCCTTAGGTATCCTGGGTGCCGAAACACCAAAACATCAAGACTCTAATCACACTACACTATTCCGGGGTTTCGCAAGTTAGGATTTAGGGATTGGCAAGTACAAGGGACTTGCCTTTAGATATCCCGGGTGCCGAAACATCAAATTCTAATCAAGTTATACTTATTTCGGGGTTTCACAAGTCAGGATTTTGCATCTCCTGAATACAAGGAAACTGACCCTTGGGTTTCCCAGTTGTTGAAACATCGAAACACCAAGACTTATCCACGCTAGACCTTTTTGGGGTTTCATACTTCGGGATTTCACGACTGGCGAGTACAAGGGCACTTACCCTTGGATTTCCCGGGTGCCGAAACACCGAAAGACCAAAACTTATCCACACTATACTTATTTCGGGGTTTCGCAAGTCAAGATTTTATGTCTGGAGAATACAAGGAAACTGACCCTTGGGTTTCCCGGTTGTAGAAACACCGAAACACCAAACTCTGAAGGAACCATTCTTTCTAGTGCAAGGTCTCCAAACTTAGGCCATAAAATCCTTCAACAGATTCTTGGGTAATTATCACTAGGCTTGGGGACATGACTGAAAGGCCTTCTGAACTTATCGAGCTATGAACTCTGTGACAGAGGCGAGGTAAGCTTAGATATTTACTTAAACGATAGTCCTTTCAAGGAACTCACTCCGGCTCTAGAATAGTGAGGGAAATTTCTTAGAAGGAGGTACTTTCAGGGAAATCCAACCAAGACATCGCGTAAGTCAAGTAAATGGGACAGATCTCCCAAGAACGGACTCGGAATATGAAATTGTTCAATATATATATATATATATATATGAACCGAATATGGCCATACAAGTATAAGCATGCATCCGCCTTTTCTGATCAAACACACCAGGCAAACACTTCTATATAGAAACCATTCATGAGTGTACAACCATGAGCATGCATTCTAGGAACATTCATTTTGAAATACAAGACATAAATACTTATCAGAAAACACCAAGTGTAATGCAACTGCTGAGAGGGGTGGTCGTTTCCACCCAACCATAGGCTCACTGACTCCAAATGGATTTACCACTAGCCACCCCCGAGCTAGACCATGATGCTTTGAGACTCAGTCTCTTACTTCCCGCTCATCGGAAGTCCAGAACGAAGGTTACTCTCCTTCTCCTCTGCTCATGAGTCACTGTATTTCCCAGAGTTCCTCTGGTTCTCCTTCCGCGATTCTTTTCGTGCATGTGTGTGTGTCTCTATGCTCCACTCTCCCCCCCTTCAACACTTCTTTCCTCCTACAAGGTTGCGTGTGGCACATAATTCCCTGTCTGATGGTCAGGTCTGAGAGCTTCTACAGATGGGCGGTTCGCCCCATCCCCTCATTTACTCTTGAGGAGCCTCCCCACCTACCATCCAGGCGGGTAATTCATTTCGGGGTCTGAGAGTGAGATTTGGTTTTCCTGAGCATGTACAAACTGGTAAGGTTTGTTTCGATGGAAGTTAACATAGCCACTCCCAACCCCTTCCACCACCTCTCATTAGCCATCGTGGTCTCTTTTCAGCACATTCCCCTCTCAGCAGTCATGCAACATATATTCATACATCATTTACATTCCTTAGACCTTTTATACAAAGGTCCGTTAAATCAAACATTCACAATCTTTGAGTTTGTCATAGTTCTTGGCCAGTATAGTTATTTTTACAGAGTAGGGGAAACAGGGTGTTACACGTATGACAATTGATACTGTTGGCTGACACAGAGATCTCGTCCTTGCCGAAGCCATCCGATGTGTTATGGATGTGGGTGTGGTGTTGTCGATAATCCCAACTGTTTGACGACCTCTACTGAGATGAGGTTTTTCTGAATTCAGCTATCAACAATAAAATGCAGCGGGGTCCCCTTCACCTACATTTGTGAATGAAAAAGGCACTTCCCCTCTTCAGGATCTGTTGGTTCTTCTGGTTGAATTTATGCAGTCACGACAATAGCAGTGGGATTTGCATCAATGATCTGTCATTTACCAGTATTTTCAGAATTAGATTCTGAATCAAGGTTCGACTCCTTGCCTTTGATCTCGACCACCAATGACTTTTTTGAGTGACATTCATCGGTGTTGTTCCAGGGGCTTCTGTGGAAATCACACCATTTTCTGGTGTCCTTCTTTGCTTTCCTGTGACTCTTCTTTTTCCATGTCTTGGACTGGTTTTCGAAAGATTGTTTGTTAGGGATGTATTTGTCATGCTTTGGTTGTTGCGGATTTGCAGACCCGAATTCCCATTTGTTCTGGTGCTTAAATTCTACTCAATTTTAACAGCATATCAATAAGCAATACCGAGTGATGAGATGTACAAAAAATCCATTTCAGTCTAGATGTATCTGTGTAGAGCCCCATGGTATTTTAGAGCCAAATATCGTTTGGAGTCTTTGATACCCAGCTTGGTGCACAAGGTATGGAAGGTATTGGTGAACTCCGTAACTACTTGGCCCCTCTCTTGCCGCAGTGTGGTCCATCTCATGTATTGGTCATCATAATTGCCAATAGGGTAACACTGTTCCTTTCCCGCATCCACAAAAAAATCCCAAGTGGGATCGGCCCCATATATTCTAGATTCCTCTGTGGAACTTTGCTCCCAGTAAGTTTCCCACCAATGTTTGACATGGGGGAGAGCTTTAAGGAGTGCAAAGGTGATCTTTTCTTTGTCGGAAAAATTGTGAACAAAGAAATAACCCTCTAGTAGAGTTAACCATTTTTCTAGGGCTTCTGCATCTATCTATCCTTCAAATACAAGAATATCAAAATTAACTTGTACCTTGAAAGGTGAGGTGCCTCCAAAGTGGCCGCTTGATGAAGATGTGCCTGATGCTATTGGAAGGCGTTTAAGGATGTGGGAAAAATTCTCCATCATTTCGTCCCTCTGTCACGTGAGAGTTTACTCAAGCAACAGATTGATAGGATTGTCTGCTCCATCGTTTTTCTTTTCTTCCACCATTGAGAGTTTTTTGGGTTTGCGAGAGCGATTGTCTTCAAGAGAGACACGCTCGAGACCCAACTTGCTATACTCAGACCTCGTTGGGGACATGCATTGAAAAAACCCATCAATAACAGTCTGCTCTAATACCACTGATCTGGATTATTTTCGGCACGAAATGAGAGCGGAGATATAATAAAGAAATGCACAGAGATATCATGTATATCCAATAATATAAAAGAAATATATCAGATATGCAACCATAAACACAGAGATACACTAATACACAATTTCTATTAATGAAAGAAATGTACAGAGACTGTAAAAATACAGAGTGAAAGACTCGCTAGAATGGTGGTAGCTTATCTTTGAGAAGAGATGTGACACCTACTCGCATTCGCAAGAAGATGATTACAATGAGGCTCTGAAGGCCTTTTTACAATAAATAGGAACGCCAAAAACCCTAGACATATGAAAACCCTAACCCTAGGAGATGAAGCGCCAAAAGTCATGTGGGCCTCATTTGGGTAAGTTAGTACATCAACTTTCCGGGGTCGTAACTTTTGCATACGATATCCATTTTAAGCGTATGATAGCTCATTGGAAAGGTATCATCAAGGAGATTCATTTTGGGGGATCAATTATGCATTAAACTATTATTGAGAACCTCGATCTCAAAAAACCTTCATTTAGGACCTCAAAATGACCCTAGAAGTTAAAACTTGCTAAAAATAGTAAATTGCCAAAATTGCCAGAAAACTGTTTTGAGCTAGTTGGAAAAGGTGGGTGGCCATCGATATCCACCTTGATCACAGATGCCTGGAAAACCCAAAAACATGACCCCTGTTCATCTCAATGGATTGGAAGCTCCGATTTAGAACTCTCGGGGGACCTAGCAACAGAGTGGGACTGGTTCAGGCGAGCTCTTCAATCCTCGGGCATCACCCTAATAGATAATGCCGATGAATTGCACTAGATCGGGGGGGATAATTCTGGGAACCTTACTGCAAAGAATGTCTACTTGGACATTTGTGCCACTCAAAATCTGTTGACTGCTTCCAGATGGCGTAATATTTTTTGGAAGTGGGATTTACAACTGAACGTTAAACTCTTTGTGTGGTTGGCAACAAACAATAAGATCCTGACTTGGCCAAACCTCCAGCAAAGAGGTTGGGAAGGCCCTAGCAGATGCTTGCTGTGAAAAAATGATAGTAAAACTACAAACCATCTCTTCATTCACTATTCTTTTACAAAAACCGTGCGGAATAAGATTTACTCTGTAGAAAATTATAATCAGAAGTTGGGTGGAAGCAATTTTGATGACAGTCTTTCTAAGTGGACAGAAAACTGGTCAGCTCCAACTTGTTTAGCTCCTTTAATATGCTGGTTTGTCTGGATAGAAAGGAATTGAGTGATCTTCGAAGAGAAAACTCCCTCGACGCAGTGGGTAGTGATCCGATCGCTTGGATCAGTTCACAAGCATGTGGAAATTATTAACATATATTTGTTGCGTTCCTGCTTTATTAATCAAATCTTTGAATTTCCAGTAGCTTGTTTTGATGGTGTTGTAAAGGCAAATGGTCGGTGTTGTGGTGCTCGAGGCACAATTAAAATTTTGACCTCTTTGGTTCATAAATGGTACTTGAATTGTGGACCTGGTTCAAATTCGAAGGCAGAATTAATGGGTGCTTGGGATACTTTATTCTTAGCAAATCTACTTGCTCTCCCAAAGATTCAAATTCTGGGCGATTCAAAGGTAATTATCGAGTGGCTGAATGAAAAAAGTGAATTGCAAGTAAGCTCTCTTGAAGGATAGAAACAAAGAATTCAAATTCTTAGAAACACTTTCGAGAGCATCCAGTTCTTTCACATATACTGTGAATACAACAAAGAAGTAGTTGCGCTATCAAAGAAAACATTAACTGAACCAGAGGGTTACATCACGCTTCACTTATGGACTGAAGGAGTAGAGGGACAACGTCATCTCATTAATATATATTAACTCTTTTTAACTCTCCTTCTCACTTTTGATCTCTGTTTGAGTGGATTACTATATTAATCCTTCAAGCCAGGAATTGTTGATAAGCGAGGACATTCAATCTCTTTTTCCAGCCCAAAAAAGATCCAGTCATCATGGCTGCACTCTTTTCATTGAGGAGTATTAGTAAAGGAGTTTAAGTATGAAATCGACAGGATGTATTGAGAAGTATTAGTAAAGGAGTTAAGTATGAAACCAACATGATGTTTCTGTCTTTAGTTATTGGTTTGTTTTAGTGCACTACTTTATCCTTTCCAGGATATTATATTGTACACTTCAGATGTTAAAAATTATATTTTCTTAATATAATTGTGAAATTTTTTCTGGAAAAAAATCCCCCTTGGGCACTCAGATTATACAAACTTAGCCACTCAAATATGCAGATCCAACCATTCATCACCAGATTTTAGGCAAAATCAAATGAAAAAAGTGGCTAGAAAATCGTTCAAGTACATCCTAGAGAATTCAAGCACCTGTCAAGTCCGGCATGTCATCATGAGAATACAACATCATAGTCATCACCACATGTTCTTGCATGTTATTATGAAACATTTTAACATAAAGATTTTGTAACAATCCCTCCGTTATGTCAACAATTAGTGATGTACAAATATGTAAATAATTTTTTTTTGAACAAACATTAGTACAAGTGAAAATGCATCATAACATGTATTAATAACTATTCAATCAATTTCATCACAATCAACTGAAAGCAACATCACTATTATTCAATCAATCATATCTCAAAATGATAACATAAGGAAGCCAGGCTCAAAGCCCACTAGTCCATTCAGAGCCCTAAGGCTTGAGATATCATCTGCCCAAGAAAATATTTGGATCAATGCTCACATACACAATACATCTTGAAAGGTTGACCTAAACTTTCTCCACAACAACCAGGTGCAGCCCTAAACATCGAAGTCCAACCCCACAACACCTTCAACGAACAATGCTTTAGACATTTTTCAGGATTTGGCTTCACAATTCTAATACAAGGCATAATAATTATTGGCATAAGTAATAGATTGAGTTGTCCATTCCATAATATGTGACTTTGTAGTATTATTTTTTGTTGTTACGGGCTCCAATGAAATCATCAAATTAACCACCCCTCTAATCCCACGGGTGGATAATTTGACATTTTCCACTTCACAACATGCAATCAACACATTAGTCATACTATCAACATCTCAAATAAAAATCTACCTGTCAAGTCTGACATGTCATCATGAGAATACAACATCATAGTCATCACCACATGTTTTTTCATGTTATTATGAAACATTTTAACATAAATATTTTGTAACGATCCCTCCGTTATGTCAACAATTAGTGATGTACAAAGATGTAAACAATTTTTTATTTGAACAAACATTAGTACAAGTGAAAATGCGTCATAACATGTATTAATAACTACTCAATCAATTTCATCACAATCAACTAAAAGAAACATCACTATTATTCAATCAACCATATCTCAAAATGATAACATATGGAAACTACCCATCCAATCTATCCTGCATGGTTAGGACCTCCAAGACACATAAACAACACTCAAGTTCAGGATTCATCCTATTGATTTTGACCATTTAAGGTCTCAGGACCGACGACTATTCTGAGGAACAATGAAGTAATTCCCATTAATTCAATTATACACTACTATTCAAAACTAGAATTATCGGCATACGTAACCATCAATTCTTCATAGTGCAAATAATAATCTACTCTACTTAATCAATCTTCAAGTAACATTGAGTGTAATTGAGTAAGAGACTTTTACATAAAGAATAATAACCGAAAGAGCATAAGTAAAATCTTAGTCTCGTGTAGCTGAACTATGCATCTTCATATTAAGGAATATATTCTAAGATAATATATATTAGGAATCTAAAGGCTAAAATTATATTATCATTTGCAAGAAACCACAAGAAGATCAATCTTTTTAAGCAATACATTAAATTTAAATGCTACCTCGCATTATGCATCCAATTTATAAAACTAATAAACACCAATTATAAATAACAATTAATAAGAAGTCTACTACTTGCATATCCATTTTAAAAGAACTAAGACATTCAATCATAACAAACAACATGGAAAGATTCGACAACTACTTTACATTTCCATTACAATTTTTTTTATATATTTTTTAAAACAAATGAGAATAATAAAAAAAATTAAACATAACGTAAACCAACTATAAATCATTAAAAAAAAATTAGAAATTTAAATAATTAAAAAAAATGATTTTTTGTAATGAGTGGGGATGGGGCTATGCCCAACATCACCCCCCTCCCCCATTGCAATATAAGCCAAATGGGGAGGGGGGCGATGTACATCACCCCCTCCCCATGCAAGGCATCAAAATGACCATGATCGCATTTGTGCATTGCAATCCAAGCCAAAGGGAGAGGGGGGTGATGTTAGGCATCGTCCCCTCCCCATGCAGGGCTCCCAAACGACCATGCCCACGTCTGTTGTTTGGGCGCCTTGCATGGGGAGGGGGCGATGCCCGACATCGTCCTCTCCCCACTCATTCGATTTTTTTTTTCAATGATTTATATTTGATTTAATTTTATTATTATCATTTAAAAAAATGTAATGTTTGTTTTTTTGTTTTTTGTCTTTTACTTAATGTTTTAATTTTATCCCGACATTGTCCTCTCCCCACTCATTCAAAAAAATAAATGTAATGTGTTTTTAACTTTTATTTAATGTTTTAATTTTATTATTATTTTTAAATTTATAGTGTAATTTAGTGTAGTCTTTTTATTTATTTTTTAATGTTTTTTTTTAATATTTGTATTTTTAAAATTAAAAAAAAAAATATTTTAGTTGTAATTTAGCGATCTTTTTATTTAATTTTTAATGTTTTTTTTGATATTTGTATTTTTAAAATTAAAAAAAAAAAATATTTTAGCTTTATTTTATTTGAGTTTTATTTTTATTTTAAGATATTTTAAAAAAAAAATTGCATTTAATTTTTTTTTTTTTCAATTTTTGTCTTTCAAATTTATAGTTTTAAGGGTTGCTTTTAATTTTATTTGGATTTTTTTTTTTTTTTTTTGGCTCCTTGTCATTTCATTTTAGAATTTTTTGATTAAATAATCTGCTTTGCACTTTTTTTTAAATAATTTTTATTTTCTTTATTTCTAAAATCAAATTTTTTTTTTCGATTTTTTTTGTTTATTGGTGTTTTTTTACAAATTTAATTATTTTCACAATGTAAATTATTAAAAAAATTAAATAGTAAATTAATTATCAAGTAATAATACTTTTAGATTTAGGAGACTTTTTTCAGTGTTTTATTTGTGGTGATGCCAGTCATCAAGGTCATGGTTTCAATTGGGTCATAGTTTTAATTCGCCCCAAAAAAGTGGTGCTACTGGTAGCATCACTTTTCAATTTGAGGGTCAATTTGAGGGTTCTCTCTGAAATGTCAAGGTTGCGACTTAAAATGATTTCAAACAAGTCACAATTTTAACCACTTTTAGAAAAAAGGGTGATACCGATAACATTAATTTTTGAAACATGAATAAAAACAACCACTATGAAAAAATGAGAACTCTAGAGAGTTCTCGTTAAGTTGGTAACTTTGTCTTTTTTTCCCTTATATGGGTTAATTATGTGTTGTTAATTTCTATGTCAATTTATTTGTATCGTTGGTTGGTTAGAAGTCATTGACCTTGATTTCTATCATAGCCCATCATCCTCTAATTCACCAAAAGGTCATGAATCTTTGTGCACAAAAATCATCCTTTTGGAGTGTAAATGCACTCATAATTGTACAAACATGTTAAAAATATTGTAATCAACAGTTTACAACTTAAATATTAAATTATGGAGGCTTATACAACTTTGGGAACACACTTTCCTATAGTCGACTTTAACAAATTGGCCCTTCAATTTTACAAGGAAATTGTTAGTATTTATGCACATCGGGTAGGTGTTTGTCTGAAACATCCAACATATGGCTATGCAGGTGTAGAATCATATATTACACCTTCTTCAAGTTGAACCATTCAATTTGGGTCAACATTGAGACTAGGGAATGCATTTTACTCTAAGGCAGTTTTGACTTCATATTTACATGAAACCTCAAATATATTTGCATGAAAGCAACCTATCATGTTCTTAAATTGCACTTTAGATGACATGGGTAAATTTACCATATATAGAATCCCATATTAAAACTTATAAAACAATTTTTGGAGCTACAGGGAAGCTTGGACATGCATTTTAATTTGGTCACTTAGTACAGTTGTGACCTTCCAAATTACAAGACAAACTTTGTCTCTTATGTACATCAACCCTTTTTAAACTTGCAATTGAAAAATTAACATGAATATGTTTAATATGATAAACCACACCCCCAACAACTTTCACAACTCAAATCTAAGGTATAATAAAATCTTGGCTTACGTTTTACATGTCAGACACGTAATCCTTGGGATTGTGTTTCTTATAACACAAATTGTAAATATGAAAAGTCGTAGTTGATAGGAAGGGTCACCCGTTAGAGAAGACCAACAATCACATATTCATGCATTTATTGAGTTACAAGCTAATACAATGATAATCAAGTGTGGAGTTATATTTTTCGCAAATGCCTGGCTTGACAGTGGTATCAGAGCGCAAGTTAACACCATAATTTCCCTTGGCATTTTCTTCCTTCTTCCCATACAGAAAAAACCTTATGAATCTTGTCCATTCTGCCTTCCCATCATCCTCTCTATTTTATTCTTTGAATGATTCCTTCTCTGATCGATTCCCATAGATTGCATGCACTTTTAGGTTTCTCTCCCTCATTACTCTTAGTCCTGTGGTTCTTGGTGCGGCTAAACAAAACTCACACAAACCCTAATTTAATATAAACCTAATTTCCACATGTTGTAACATTCTACTCCTTCTCTATGCAATATTTTGGCTAGAAGGAAATCCTCGACTTGCCTTTGATATTGATGTATAGACCTGGCCCTCGACTGCTAATACAATCTATTCACCCTCGTGTACTAAAACAATCTATTCGATCCTTGACTCTCGACCTAGCCCTTGACTTCTAATACAATCTATTCAAACCCTCTGGCTACTCTACCTCTAAATTTCTATTGTGCTCTTCTCCTCGTCTCCTGACGAGGATAGCGCCACAATTCGAGGGTTTTAGTATGCAATCTTCTTCCAACAATTGCTTGAATTTTCCATCACATCAGATCATTTCTTGAGTTGTTACATCAATGGCTTCATTGAATTGGGATCCTTGGAGTTGCAAAGCTTGAGTAGCGGCGAGAGTCTGTGTCTTACAATTCCCCTATGTGTAAAAAGAATAATTCACATGTTTTGAATTTTTTCCATTCGTCTCCATGTCGAGTGAAGAATATTTTTTGCATTCCTCAATGGTCCCAAGACCATTGACATAGCCTATGTAGTCACCCATTAATTCATATTCTCTCATGAACTATAGACTCTAGTCTCTTTGATATTCTCTCCTGATATATAGACTCTAGCATAATATATTTTGACAGTTACTAATAAGGATGATCCTCCTTGAAAATTATTGGATAGTGCAATAAATAGTTGAACAAAACAAAGTTAAATTGTCTCAAAATTGATAAGAAAATAGTCGAACCCTAATTCAAGGAGGAGAGCTATTATGTTTGATTGATATTCCTTATCACCAGATGTGCAATTAAAATATTTGAGTTGTGAACTCTTTGCTTTGAAACCAATCCTTGGTCACACACCTTATCCCTTTGGTAGCATGGGTTTTGGAAGCACTTCAATTGATGGACAACATAGAAAGAAGCAACTCAAAGGTAGGGAGGGTTGGCATAATCCCCATGATAGATTTTACTTGCACTGTGTCCACTACAAAAATAAAGGACATAAAGCAAAGACAAGCACAATGAAGATCAATGAAAAGAAAGATCAGACATAAGACAAATATAAAGACCTGACGAATTGTAAAGCACATGTTTGTTATGTAGTTTCTCATTGCAATATAGGAGAAACTGAATATCTTTTTAACACTTCATTTGCTTCTTGGGGAGATGCATGAATTCTCGACATAGGTGTAACCTATAACATGAAATTTCAAAGATATTTCTTCAAATACTTTGATGAAAATGTAGATGGCGTAGTGTACTTTCCAGATAGATCAAGTCTCAAACCTTTGGGAATGGGCACCATCAGGCTTAAGTTGCTTGGAATCCTAGATTTTCTTCTACACAATGTATTCTATCTTCCTCGGCTGCAAAGAAACTTGTTGTCCCTTGTGCACATCATACATCAAGGCCACTTTGTTCATATGTTCGGTGGAAAAGTTGAGATAAGGAAGGATTATGACAACATGCTTGTTATGACCGGAATGGAAGATGGAAGACTGTTGAAGTTGAATGGGACATCTTCCCATACACAAACTATTGCATACCTCTCTCATCGTGAATTAGATATAATTCCATCTAGTCTTTCGTGGCATGCTAGATTTTGCCATATTAATTATGACAATCTTCGTTTATTGAGAAAGAATGGTGCTTCTGGTTTTCCTACTATTCCTAGGAAATTGAAGCTATGTGATGCTTGTATCCTTGGAAAACACAACAAACAACCCTTTCATGATTCTACTTCCATAGCATGTAGAAAAATTGAATTGACTCATTTTGATTTGTGTGGCCCTATGCTTGTTACCCTTCTACAAATGGAAACAAATATATCACGACTTTTATTGATTATTATATCGAAATATGCTGGGTGTATTTGTTGAAAGATAAATCACAAGCTTTTGAAACTTTAAAAAAATTCCATGTATCATTGGATTAAAAATGAATCTCAGTCTTATATTGGCTCTCTTCGTACTGATAATGGAAGAGAATATACATATAATGAATT
Organism: Picea glauca; assembly: GCA_000966675.3. Taxonomy (NCBI): domain Eukaryota; kingdom Viridiplantae; phylum Streptophyta; class Pinopsida; order Pinales; family Pinaceae; genus Picea; species Picea glauca. Next base: position 618,807 of record JZKD02S1060090.1, on the reverse strand, counting down.
TGAAAGCTACATTCTCCAACATGGGATCAAACATCAAACCACATTTCCATGCAATCCCCAAAAAAATGGTGTGGTTGAGCGAATGAACATGACACTACTAAATATGGTTCATTCCATGATGTTTTTCACGAATGTTAAATTGATGTTTTGGGTTGATACAGTTTATGTCAAAAATTGGTGTCCATCTCATGCTCTTAAAAACAAGACTCCTTATGAAATGTGGTATGGACACATTCTTTCAATGAGGCATCTCAGGGCCTGCTATGCCTTGATTCTTAAGGAGAAAAGAATCAAGCTTGATGTAAGGAGTTGGAAGTGTATCTTATTAGGGTACTCAAATACCACCAAGGGGTATTGTCTTTATGATTAGATAAACAAAAAAATCATCCTTTCTAGAGATGTAATATTTCTCGTATCCTCCAAGAAAGACGAAATTGTTGAGAGGCAGGTTGATCATCTAGATAGATTCACTCGTGTAAAGACATATTATGAATTCGATGATGATATTCTACATCGTGAAGGGGGGATCCCTATCTTGGGTCAATCTCTGGAATCTCCTTTTGAAGCACCATCTTCCCCTCATGAAGAAGTTTATTCCCGACATGAAAAAGTTCTCGCCACTTCATCAGAACTTGAAGTTCATTTGGATGATGTTATCGAGAATATTGAAAAGTCGAGGCTTGATGTGAACTCAACACTATCTCAATCAATTGAGCAACCTGGACCATCTCAGAAAGGTCACCAAAATGGCCCACAAAAACACTTGAAAGTGTTCATCCTAGTGAGGTTGGAAAGACAGGAACTAATTCAAACTCAAATTATCTAAATGACATGGATGTTTCATATGATTGTGAGTTGAATTTATCTACTAACCTTGAACCGACTTCCTTTAATGAACATGCTTCTCGTGATGAATGGAAAGAATCCATGTAGAAGGAATATGATGTTCTCATCAAGAATGGGACATGGAAGTTGGTGGATCCTCCATTTGGAACCAATTCAATAGGCTGCAAATGGGTATTCAATAACAAGTATACATCAGATGTATCACTCGATAAAAACAAAAGAAGGTGTTGATTATGAGGATATTTCCCTCCCACAACAAAATGGGCTACCATCCACACTTTATTTTCCATGGCAACATAAAATGGATGGAAAATTCATCAAATGGATGTGAAGACTACTTTCTTGAATGGAGAGTTGAAATAAATGTGTTCATGTCTAAACGAGAAGGATTTTTTGTGAAGGGACAAGAACATAATGTATGCAAGCTCATTAAATCCTTATTGGGAGCATGGTATGAAAAGTTAACCGAACATCTTCTGAAATTGAATTTCAAGCATTTCAATCTTGATTATGCAACATTGTTTGTCAAGAAAGTTGGAAAAATAGTTGTATATCTTGTAGAATATGGAGATGATCTGTTGATAACAGGGAACAATGAGAGCTACATTGCATATGTAAAGAAAGAGTTGAAGAAAGGCTTCGAGATGACAGATTTGGGACATATTCACTACTACTTGAGCATTGAAGTGATTCAAAATAGAAGGTACATATTCATCTCCTAGAAGAAATACATTGGAGAATTATTGAACAATATTGGAATGGTTGAGTGAAATCCTATTTCAACTCCAATGTAACAAAATTTGAAACTCGCATAAAAAAAAGGGAATGAATTTGAGGATGCAACTAAGTATAGATAACTTGTGGGAATTCTTAATATCTATCTTATTGCCACTGGACCTGAAATTTCATTTGTTGTTGGGATTATTTCCAGGTTCATGCAAAATCTTTGTGAAGGACATTGGCTTGCTACAAAAAGAGTTCTAAAATACTTTAAAGGAACTCAAGATTTTGGACTCAAGTACTCTAAGGTAGATGGCTTCAACCTGATCAGATATTTAGATTTAGACTTTGTTGGGGACAAGGAAACTGAAGTATCAACTTCAAGCTATCTCATGAGTCTTTTATCAACAATTGTCTCATGTAGATCACACAAACAATTAGTTCCAACATATTCAACAATAGAGGAAGAATATGTGGTAGTTGTAGAAGCGACGAAGGAGATTGTGTGGCTCAGGAAAATACTTGAATATTTGCAGGAGAAACAACTGAATTCTACTCCTCTTCTAATTGATAGTACTTATGCAATCAAGTTGGCCAAGAATCCCAAATTCCATGATCGAACTAATCACATCAACACAAAGTATCACATGATTCGATACTGTGTAGACTATTCACTTGAGATATTGTTCCACAAATGAACAAATTGTGGACATCTTCACCAAAGCGCTTGGAAGAGAAAAAAATGATAAGTTCATAATGGTGCTTGGACTCACACACACCCCTTCATATTAAGGGGGGAATGTTAGACACATAATCCTTGGAATTTTGTTTTTTGTAACATAAACTGTAAATATGAAGAGTCTTAGGTGATAGGAAGAGTTACCCATTAGGGAAGACCAACAATCACATATTCATGTATTTTTTGAGTTACAAGCTAATGAAATGGTCGTAAAGTGTGGAGTTATCTTTTATGCCAATGCATGACCCGAAATTACAAATAAGTTGGGCATTTCTAGGGTTTTACTAGACATATCTTTCCTTTTTTTGCACAACAGGGTCTTTTATGACTACACATGCAAAACTAAGTATATAGGTTTATGCAAAATGACTTAAAAAATCATTTACAATTTGAACCACTCAAATTGAATGAGTTTTGAGACATGGGTGTGTGTTTTAATGTAGCCTGGTATGCATTTTGCACCAAGGCAAAATTTACGCAAATACAAAATTTTCCCTCTTTGTCATAGAAGACATTTTTTGGTCTTTTTGCACAACAAAGGGTTTAAGTTTCAAATTGTTCAAACAAAGGTATAGAAAGATGTACTACTTTTCTACAATCTTGCAACTTGTAATATTTCCTGTAATATTGACCTCTTCATTATATAAAAGAATTATTGGTCTTTTTTCACAACAAAGGGTTTTATTTCTCTAAACGCACAAACAAAGGTACATGCATATGTAAAAATATAAATTACAGACTCTCGACCAACTTGAAACAATAAATTTGGAGGTGAACAAACTCTATATTTTCTATGATTTATTCTCTTTAAAGTGCTTTTTTATATGGGTTAATTATGTGTTGTTAAATTTTATGAAATTATATATATATATAATTGGTTGGTTAGAAGTTGTTGACCATGATTTCTATCATAACCCACCATCCTCTGATTTATCAAAAGATTATGAATCTTTGTGAATAGAAATCATCCTTATTGGAGTGTAAATGCCCTCCTAATTGTACAAACATGTTAAAAATATTTTAATCATAAATTTACAAGTCAAATATTAAATTATGGAGGCTTATCCAACTTTGGGAATGCACTTTCCTATAGCCAATTCTAACAAGCTGGCCCTTTGGTTTTACAAGGAATTTTTTAGCCTTTATGCACATCAGGTAGCTTTTGGTCTAAAATTGCCAATATAAGGCTATATGCAGGTGTAAAATCTCAAATACACCTTATTCAAGTTGAACCACTCAATTTGGGTCAAAATTGAGACTAGAGAATGCATTTTACTCTTAAGGCAAATTTGACTTTAGATTTACATGAAATCTCAAATTTAGGTGCATGAAATCAACCTCTCATGTTCTTAAATTTCACTTTACATGACATAGATAAATATAAATATAGATATCTCCATATTACAACTTATAAACCAATTTTAGGTGTTACAAGGAAGCTTGGGGTGCATTTTAATTTGGTCAATACAGTTTTGACCTTCCAATTAACAAGGCAAAATTTGTCTCTTTTGCACAACAACCATTTTTAAACTTGCAATTGCAAAATTAGCAACATGAAAAGGGTCTAATATGACAAACCACACCCCCAAAAACTTGCACAACTCAAATCTAAGGTATAATAAAACCTTGACTTACTTTTTACAAACAATTTGTGCATTTCTAGGGTTTTACTATGCATCTCGTGCCTATTTTTGCACAACATATACTTTTATGACTGCAAATGAAAAACTAAGTATATAGGATTATGTAAAATGACTTAAAAAATCATTCACAATTTGAACCACTCAAATTGAATGATTTTTGAGACTCAGGCGTACATTTTAGTGTAGCCTGGCATGCATTTTGCACCAAGGAAAAATTTACACGAATGCAAAATTTGCCCTCTTTGTCCTACAGGACAATTTTTGGGATTTTTTGACAGCAAAGGGTTTTAAGTTTCCAATTGCACAAAAAAATATATAAATAGATGTACAACATTTCTAATGAGCCCCACATACCTTCCTCTAGCATCAATGAATTTAAACTCCCAACCCCCAAGCAATCTGCTTAGATCTCTAACTATTTCATCCACATTTGACATTGTCTCTTATAGGAGGAGGATGTCATGTTTATTCAAATCACTAACCCTTTTAAAGGCTCATTTTTTGAAGGGTATAGTTGAGCCCCGATAATTAAAGGTTAGATAGATCTTAAGGAACCCTTAATAGGGGCATTGCCCACTCTAAGGAACCCTTCCATTGTCAACTATTTGTCAAACATAACCTCATTCGTAGATATGTTTTAAGTGAAATAAATGGACTTATTTCCTCTTCTTGGAGTCCTAGTTCCCTCTCCCTAGTTTAGAACTAACCCACCTTCAATTACCCCCTCTTAGCCATACCTTCCAAATTTCCTATAGGTAGATTCATACATTATTACAAAGATGCATTAAACATCTCTTAAAGATTGCAGATAAACACTAAAGATCGCAACAAACATCGCATATAAGAAAAGTATGAGTCAAAATGAGATGGATATTCTATTAATTCATCATAATAGTAGGATCTTTATGTGATAGACATCATAGTTATAGTCTCCATTACAAAACTAGGCAAAGTGAAATAAAAATCCCACAACTCTTTTCTCTTTGAATATTCCTCCTCATGTCTCTCTGACTAGTCTCTCCTTTCTTATCACTCTAATTGCAACCTTATATATTTATATGCTCCCGACCCATGGGGACAACCTCGACCCATAGGTTAGTTACATAAGATGATCATAACTAACTTTACATGTATTTATAGGTCCTCGAGTTATTTTTTATAGCTCATGGTTTTATAAACACATCGAGTCTGTGATCTATGTTTGAAAATGGGGCGCCATGTGTCCCTAGCAGTTAGGAGGATGTGTTTATTGCAAAATATCAAAGAGGAGTTGTGTCATGTCCCCATTTTTGGATTCCCTGTTCACCAGTGGAAATGACTTTCATGGCTTGTCAGTGAAGAAAAAGGGAGTCAAAAGGGGTTATTTAATGTCACTTAATTAGGAGATATTATGTATTTAAAGTGACATTAGATTAATAAGTTGCTTATTTATTATTAAAAGTGACTTTTAATCCTAAATTAAGAGAAAAAGGGGGATAAGGGTCATATTTGATTTGGTAAAAAGGGGAGAGTTATAGAAGGCATGGAAAAAGGATAAAAGGAGGGGTAAAGCCTCACTTTGAATTATGATTTTATCTCTCATTTGGAAAGTACTCTTGGAGCCATTTTTTCATTAGGGTTTAACAAAACCCTTCCACTATTGGTTTGGTTTCAGTGGTGCAATATCCACCCTAGCTAGATAAGAGGGGAATCCATCCAAGATTTCCATTGGTGCATAGACAAGAGGGGAATCCATTGAGGATTTCCATTGGAGCCTCACTTGGAGATATACCATCTTACACAGGAGGTTGGTGAATCTTTCAGAGGATGTCGTGCTCAGACTTTGTAGGTACAAGGAGGGTTTCTAAGAAATTGTATTACATGACAACCATATGGGTTGATTATAGGGTATCCCACGAGGCCCTCAATGGTTTCCCAACCTCGTTACATGAGGCCCCGCTAGACATCCAACCTTGTCCCGTGAGGCTCTCTATGATATGAGTTGCAAAGTTGTTTTGGCTACGAGTGACTGGATTGTTGCAGCAGGTATTGTTGGAGAATCTCATTGTTGTCTTCAATAGAGGTTTACATTATTATTATATCATTATTGGAGGAGGCTTAGAGATTTGGAGTTAGCCTTCTGCAAATTGGATAAGCTATCTACTAGGAGGGATTAGGGCACTACACCAAGTTTTGGTTTTCAGTTTGATTTGTCATAGCTGCTACAACATCCCTAGACATTGTATTATGTGATCAAGATTTCATTATTAATAAAGTGTCATATTATCTCTTCTATGGTGTATGAAACATGTTTTTCAAAATGCCTATCTATGGGTTATTTGCAATATGTTTGTGGAAAATTCCTCAATCAATTTAATAACATATAAAGAATATAACCAGAACTAACTTAGACAATAAAACTAGCATAATTGTATTTGGGGACATTACAATGGTATTAGAGCTGACGATCTTGCCAACTTGTAATTGCATGGTTTACAAAGAAACTAGAGGTAAAAATCAACATGGACAAGGGGATGATAGAATTTATGTAGGTGTTGGCACATAGGGACAGACCCAGGGTTCAACGCTTCAACAACACACCATCAAAACCCTAACTACCGACCCTTTCGACAATACCTACGAAGCAGATGAAGTCTCACTCGAGGTAGAGGTAGGGGTGGTTGTATGACTCAAGTGTCTACAACCTAGATGAGACACAAATCTGTGATCACAACACTTAACAAAGAACTTTGTAAGTTAACATTCATTAGCTTTTACCCTTATTCACATAACAGGTAAAAACCCTAATTACAGAACAAAACAATATTCAACAAGATCTAACACATCCAAGCACTTAGCATCAAAGTAGATCTGGCATTCATTCAAAACATAAGCACTAAGCTACTATGTCATATGCATTTAACATAAATATTACAACACTAAGAATAAATCACATCAATAACATATCAACTATACAATACAAAGCAACCATAACACATGATATACATGGTTCACCCTAGTGTGGGGCTACGTCCACCAACTCTTCTTCTTCTTTATTATCTTCTGTCAATCTTCGTACATGCACAAAGCCTCAAAACCCACTTTGCATAGGGCATTAGATATATGGACACCTCGCTAGATCCTCCTTCCCCGAGCTTGGCAAAACATAAAGCCTTTCTTACAATCACTTGCACTTAGCTTTGCAAGTCCTCAACACACAGTAAGAACCGAGTTAACTCAATCACATAGATCCAACCACTTACATCACTTTCACTTAGCACAACATCACACACCACCCCATTACACCCCTACTTACATCACCTAGCTTTCTTTTTATACATTACAAAAGGCCTAAACATGGGTAAACCCATGGGCCGACATCCCATACCCGTTACATAAACCCTAAACCCAAAAAGTTTTCAAAAGGTGGTGAGATCCCACGATCTCTACTTTTCCTGGAGATGCCTCTTTGACCAGCCTGTCGAAGTCCCAAAATGTGGTCAAACATGACCAACGTTTCCTCAAAACTTGGTCAAGGGCCAACAGGCCCCCAACACTCACCTGTGACTCGTCCCGAGTCACTCTGATCTGGGTAACTCTGCCTCGAAGGCCTGGAGCTTGGCTCGAGATGCCTTGACCTATTGCTTCGCCAGAGCCTCCTGCTCGATGAACTCATGAATAACCTTCTCGGTCACAGGTCCTTCCAAGCGTTGTTCTATTGTGGTGACCACTTGTTCTAGATGTGCACCTTGTCCTTAAATCTCCTAAAAAATTGTGCAAGCTTCATCCTGCACTGGATGGAGCCTCTGGGTCACTTCCATGAATTTAATCTGGATGGCATGGACCTATTTCTGAACCGTGCGTTGTTCCTGGGACCTTTTCATCCTCTCGACCACTGACAATGGCTTCAACTGTGCTTGCACTGATGCTGCTTGTTGCTGTGCATCCTAGAGATGTAACTCCAATGTCCTTAGTTCAGGTTCCTCTGTAGGGCACTCATAAGTCTACGCACTTCGACTGCTGAGTTGTTTGCATTCTAAGGCCAATGCCTTGATTCTCTCGATTGCGCTCCAGACAATTTCTTCTCTTTGATATTACACTTCCTGCAGAGTCCTTGGCACTGCTTGCAATTCTAGTTCCACGATTCTTTCTTGAAGATGCTGAATGGCTTCAATGAGCTTCCCCACTTGACTCTCAACGGTTTCTTCTTCCATATGTGCTAGGCCCATCACAGAGAGAAGTGCTCTAGTGACTGCTTCTTTAACTCGAATATGCTCCGCGAGCATCTGTTCTTTCTCCTTCTGTATCTACGCTCTACCCTATGCAAACTTAGCCTAGAGGTCATCTTTTTCTTGTTGCGCAACCCGACGTTGCTCTATGGATTCATATTTTGCTTGATTCAATGCCTCTGTGGCCTGCTCTTTTTCTTTCTGGACACAATGAAGGTGAGCTTCGGTCGCATCTTCTATTCTGCGTAGTTGGGCAGACTCATCTCCCAACTCCGTTCCTTCTGATGGCAGTGGCGCAGTAGACACTGTGTGGTTCGAGTAGAGAGCTTTCTATACTCCTTTGAGCTCTGCTTCGATCCTGTCGAACATTGTCTGCTATTTGGCTTGGCTTCGCTACAAAGTTTCCTCTGAGGTATCTAATACAACGACAATGATGAGGTCAATGTCATCCATCATGAGCACAGTCTGCAACTTGGGCTTACTAGCTTTTGACTTCTTCCACGATGAAGGTTTCGTTGGGGAAACCTTTATTTTCTTGGATGTCTTTGTCTCTATTAGGGGATATTTAGGTGGTGTTACTTTGCCTTGCTTCTTCTTGTATTCTTACACTTCATCCTTTTCTTTGTCTACTTCATAACCTCCTCCCCCTTCAGGTGAATCTGATGCAGTCTCTTATAATGCATTGTTCAGCTCCTGTACCTCTTCCTTCTTTTTCTTCTTGTTGTTGCTGGGTGCATCATATTCTTCTCGGGTGACTACAAGACTTTTGATGAGGTCCAGGTTAGAGATTTTTTCCTAGTCGACTGGTACAAGGAACTCTACATGCCATTCCTTTATTATTTCTTCCATGTCCTCCTCTGTGAACTTATAGTATGACTGGAGCTATTCCTTATGTTCGTCTCCACACACAGTGATATAAATGAAATTCCTATCTGCATAGAACTTGGTAAGGACCCTGAACCTGTGCAGGGTATTCGACATCATGCAAGGGAAGGATTCAATGTCCCTCTTTAGCTGTAAATAGTATGTGTGGAACACTGCGTTCGACTACCATTGTTTTTCCATGTTGCTCGAATATGAGAGCGTAGTGAACTTCGCGGTCAATGGGTCGAATGGATCTATTTTAGGGAAGGTCACTCCTTCCAGCATATCCCAAGCATTAAAGGTGACGAGGATCAACAACCAGCTGAAATGAAACTCGTAACCCCGGTCTTGTGCTTTGCAACAATCTCTTTCTAACTAGTTGATGAGATAGCTCGCCCAGTTCATTTTCATCCCTTCCACGCATTTTCCTACGAGGTCGATGACAAAACCTATGACCTGCATGGGTATATTCTTCCTGACTAGCTTACCAACAATCAATTGGAAATCTAGGTGCACTATGCCATTTTGGATGGGGGATGTCTTGTAGCCTCACTTCCCCTTCTCCACATCGCTGTAGGTGTCTTTTATTCACTGTGCCAGGGCACGATCTACAACCTTCCCTGGGTAAAATTCTCGAGGGTTTGGTCCATGCATGCTTAATCCGGTGATCCGATGGATTAGCATCGAATCTATGGTGATGCGTCTATCTAACCATAGGTAATCGCCATGGTAGAAATACAGGAGGATTTTAACACATGCGTTAACCTCCTGATGTCTGCTAAAGTGTGGTATCTTCATCACATTAATAATGGTGGACCTTGTGATGTCCATGTCCACAATTGGGGGATTATCTTTGACTTCTTCCCTGTTGTTTCAGTCAAGTACTTGTGTGGGGTGAGCATCCCATAATTCTTGCGATCTCCCAAGTTAAAATCACTGATCTTCAATGTCATAATATGTCCCAACTTTGATCCAACTACGTGTATACCCTTCGGGAGGTACGTAGTGATCAATGTGTATTCAAAGTCCCTCGGTACACTGTCATGACCAATTGCGCCAGCCAGAGGCGAGATATAGTCAGGCAGGATAGATGGGATGAGCTTCGCATTCACCAAGTCATCGTGATGCTTGCTTCGCTTCTCTATCATAGTTCAGGAGGGTCTCGATCGACGTGTGGTCGATGGAGAGGCTTGTAATCCTCTCGTCGACGAAGCTTGTGCTCCTGCAGAAATGACCTTCTCATCCATGAGGTCTATTAGAATTGTTAAGAACCTGAATAGATATACCAATATAATAACCACAAATACTGAATACACAATAGATCCACAAAGCAAGATAGAAGAAACCACACTTTATTATTACCAAACCCTTGAGGTAGGGCAACACCATACAATGGATCCTATTATGGAAGGGATCCTCTCTTGTTCACTTGCCACTTCGAGGGGGCATCCTCCTATTGAGCTACCGCTCCAAATACAATACTTCTCTTCATATCTCATTACATTGCTTAAACCCCTTTATATAGTGTTACCATCACCTAAGAACATTCT
>JZKD02S1060090.1:592485-606990 GCA_000966675.3 Picea glauca | reverse complement strand
TGGGCCTTATTTAATAATATAGTGGACCTAGTCCACCTTACATTGAATGACCTCCACTATTATCACTATGGGCCCTCTGGGCCCCCCTACTACCTCTCTAGCTACCTTACAAGAATTTACTCTATGGACTTTTCCATTGCGCTGCATTCTCCCAACATGCATGCTCATAAACACAGATTTCGGGTAGGCGAACAAACACTCAAGGTAGATGAACAAAGGGAGAAGTCTTAATAAACACAACGCGATAATCGGTTCTTAGGTAATCACAATTCAAAAAAGTGTTCTCGGTGCAACATTCAACAAGATAAATAGACAACATCGTAATGGATTCCTCCAATGGACAAGAATGCCTCCAACAATGCGATTCCATCCATTATGTCACGGTCTCAACGGTCCAATGGCGATATTTCCGGCCATAACTACGTTTCTAGCCGTTCTAGAGTGTCATTCTAATGGTCAAGACGCCTCCAATGGTCACATTGCTTCGTCATGGCGAAGTGAAAGTCTGTGCTGCTTTGCTATTCCAGCGAGGTTCCAATGTTGTAATCCTTCTTTCTGCGAAGTCTTCTCTGGAACTTCCTGCAATTTCTCTAACTTTGCTTTCTTCTTGCTAAAATTTCTGGCCTTATTTCTTGTGATCTGAGTTACTGGGTTCCTCTTTCCATTCTTATTCTTCTCTATACTTAAAACAGTAACTTCGCATTGTTGATGGTATTTCACAGGGTTCGAGGGTAATACTTCTTCTCTTTCTGGAGTAGGTGATCTACTTTCTTGCATGGACAAATGTTTCAAGTCTTCCTGTGTTCTTTCAACTTGGACAACCAGGTCTCTAACCCTCAGTAGCTTCGACTTGTCCTCATGTTCTTCTATTAATCACGCTATTCTCCTAGCCATGAAATCCCTTAATTCTTGTTTTTTCTATTCTAGAGCATCCTCTTCTTCTTTCGTGCAGATCTGATCTCTCTCAATCCAATTTTTTCCTAGGACTTTCGACCCGGACCTCATCGGAAGTCCTGTAGTCACCCGAGAAGAATATGATGCACCCAACAACAGCAAGAAGAAAAAGAAGGAATAGGTACAAGAGCTGAACAACGCATCAAAAGAGACTACATCAGATTCACCTGAAGGGGGAGAAGGTGATGCAGTAGAAAAATAAGAGGACGAAGGGGAAGAAGACAAGCAGAAGTAAGGTGAAGTAAGACCGCCCAAAGATCCCCTAACAGAGATAGAGACATCCAAGAAAATAAAGGTTTCCCCAACGAAACCTTCATCACAGAAGAAGTCAAAATCTAGTAATCCCAAGTTGCAGACTGTGCTCACGGTGGATGACATTAACCTTATCATTGTCGCTATATCAAATACCTCGAAGGACATTTTGCAGTGAAGTGAAGCCAAACAAGAGACAATGTTCGACAAGATCAAAGCAGATCTCAAAGGAGTACAACAGGCTCTCTACTCGAACCATGCAGTTTCTACTGTGCTACCGCCATCAGAAGGAATAGAGTTGGGAGATGAGCCTACCCAACTACGCAGAATAGAAGATGCAACCGAATATTGCCTTCATCATGTCCAGGAAGAAAAATAACAGGCCACAAAGGCATTGAAGTAAGAAAAAGAGGAAGCCATAGAGCAATGTTGGGTTTCACAACAAGAAAAAGACGACCTCTAGGCAAAGTTTGCGGAGGATAGAGCACAGATACAGAAGGAGAAAGAACAACTGCTCGTGGAGTAGATTAGAGTTAAAGAAGAAGTCACTAGAGCACTTCACTATGTGACAGGCCTAGCATAGATGGAAGAAGAAACCGCTGAGAGTCAAGTGGGGAAGCTCGCTGAAGCCATTCAACAACTCCAAGCAAGAATCACAGAACTTGAATTACAAGCAGTGCCAAGCACTCAGCAGGAAGTGCGATATTAGAGAGAAGAAATTATTTGGACCACAGTTGAGAGAATCAAGGCATTGGCCTTAGAATGCAAACAAATTAGTAGTTGAAGTGTGCAGACTTACGAGCGCCTTGCAGAGGACCCTGAACTAAGGACATTGGAGTTACAACTCCAGGACGCGAAGCAACAAACAACATTAGTACAAGCATAGTTGAAGCCACCGTCAATAGTCAAGAGGATGAAAAGGTCGTAGGAACAACACATGGTTCAACAACAGGTCCATGCCATCCAGAGTAAAGTCATGGAAGTGACCCAGAGGCTCCAGCCAGTGCAAGATGAAGCTTGCAAAATTTTTGAGGAGATTGGAGGACAAGGTGCACAGCTAGAAAAAGTGGTCACCATAATATAACTGTGCTTGGAAGGACCTGTGACCAAGAAGGTTATTCAAGAATTCGTCGAGCAGGAGGCTCTGGTGAAGCAGCAAGTTGAGGCAACTCCAGGCCTTCGACGTAGAGTTACCCAGATCAGAGTGACTCGGGACGAGTCACAGGTGAGTGTTGGGGGCCTATTGGCCCTTGACCAGGTTTTGAGGAAACGTCGGTCATGTTTGAACACATTTTGGGACTTCGACTGACTGGTCAAAGAGGGAGCACCAAGAAAAGCAGAGATCGCAGGATCTCACCACCTTTTGTGGAATTTTTGGGTTTAGGGTTTATGTAATGGGTATGGGATGTCGACCCATGGGTTTACCCATGTTTAGGCCTTTTGTGATGTATAAATAGAAAGCTAGGCGATGTAAGTAGCGGCGTAATGGGGTGGTGTATGATGTTGTGCTAAGTGCAAGTGATGTAAGTGGTTGGATCTATGTGATTGAGTTAGCTCTGTTCTTACTATGTGTTGAGGACTTGCAGAGCTAAGTGCAAGTGATTGTAAGAAAGGCTCTGTGCTTTCCAATCTTGGGGAAGGAGCATCTGGAAAGGTGCACATAGATCTCTTGTCCTATGCAGAGTGGGTTTTGAGGCTCTATGCATGTATGAAGATTGACAAAAGATAATAAAGGAGAAGAAGAGTTGGTGGATGTAGCCCCACACTGGGGTGAACCACGTATATCCTCTGTTATGGTTGCTTTGTACTGTATAGTTGATATGTTATTGATGTTATTTATGCTTAGTGTTGTAATATTTATGTTAAATGCATATGAGATAGTATCTTAGTGCTTATGTTGTGAATGAATGTCAGATCTACTTTGATGCTAAGTGCTTGGATGTGTTAGATATTTTTGAATACTGCGTTGTTATGTAATTAGGGTTTTTACCTACGATGTGAATAAGGGTAAAAGCTAATGAGTGTTAATTGCTAAAGTGCTATGTTAAGTGTTGTGATCATAGATCTATGTCCCAACTAGGTTTTAGACACTTGAGTCCTACAACCACCTCTGCCTCTACCTCAGGTGAGACTTCATTTGCTTCACAGGTGTTGCTGAAAGGGTCGGTAATTAGGGTTTTGTTGGTGCCTTTTTGAAGTGTTGAATCCTGGGTCTGCCCCTGTGTGCCAACAAATGGTTCTTCCCATTGAAGGAACCATAGCAGGATTTCCAAAAATTTCCCAAGTTCTTTATGTCATAATATTCACCTGTGTTTCCTCATCCAGAACACAATCTATGTTGAAGTCTCCTATTTGTGTTTCTATGAACTCCTTCTCTTTTAAGATCTGTGATAAATTGATGTCTCTATGATCATTCAATGTTTCTTTCATCTACAATAATATAGTCTCTGATTCTGTCTAGTGTTCTAGCATGTTCTTAGTTTGTTGATCTTCCTCATGGTTTTTTTGTCTCATATTCATCTGTTCAACTTTAGAAATCATTATAGGGAAATCCAAAACTTCATGGCCAACAACTTTACATCAAAGAAAAATAGGATTTCTACCAAGGCATTCCTTAGCAAGATGTCTTGGTTTTCTGCAACTATAGCAAAAGGTCAATCCTCTCTTTCTCTTAAATTATCCCCAACCTTTCCTGTCCTGCGCACCAGGATCATAGTAACTAACTTGCAAAAAATTCTTTCTAGGGTCCTTCATCCATTTGTTAGTCCAAATATTCTTTCTATGCATAGGAATAACATATATTTCACTATTTCTGTCAAATCTATTCATATCAAATCTTCTTTCTTCTCACGGTGCCCTAGTTTTCAGAGTAGGACAAAATCTATCAAACATACCTAGATCCATTCTTTCGAAACAAAAAATTTCACTTATCTTACCTTTATCAGAGCACAGAGCTTTAAGATCTTACCTCTTTTCTTTAGATCTGATTCCTTTCTTAGCACAGAGCTCTGCAAGTCAAGTAGAATACTGTGCACTACAACGACAAATACACACATAGAGATTTCTCTTTTCTTCAGTTCCCAGCAATCACAGTTTCAGGTCCCAGCAATGAAACCATTTGTTAGCACACAGGGGCAGACCCAGGGTTCAATGCTTCAACAACGCATCAACAAAACCCTAACTACCGGCCCTTTTGACAACACCTGTGAAGCAGATGAAGTCTCACGCGAGGTAGAGACAGGGGTGGTTGTAGGACTCAAGTGTCTAAAACCTAGATGGGACACAGATCTGTGATGACAACACTTAACAGAGAACTTTAGTAGTTAACATTCATTAGCGTTTACCCTTATTCACATTGTAGGTAAAAACCCTAATTATAGAACAACACAGTATTCAACAAGATCTAACACATCCAAGCACTTAGCATCAAAGTAGATCTGGCATTCATTCACAACATAAGCACCAAGCTACTGTCTTTGATGCATTTAACATAAAGATTACAACACTAAGAATAAATCACATCAATAACATATCAACTATACAATCCAAAGCAACCATAACACAAGATATACGTGGTTCACCCCAGTGTGGGGCTACATCCACCAACTCTTCTTCTTCTTTATTATCTTTTATCAATCTTCGTACATGCACAAAGCCTCAAAACCCACTTCGCATAGGACAAGAGATCTGCGCGCACCTTGCCAGATCCTCCTTCCCTAGGCTTGGCACAACACATAGCCTTTCTTACAATCACTTGCACTTAGCTCTGCAAGTCCTCAACACAAAGTAAGCACAGAGCTAATTCAATCACATAGATCCAACCACTTACATCACTTGCACTTAGCACAACATCACACACCACCCCGTTACGCCCCTACTTACATCGCCTAGCTTTCTATTTATACATTACAAAAGGCCTAAACATGGTTAAACCCATGGGATGACATCCCATACCCGTTATAGAAACCCTAAACCCAAAAAGTCTGCAAAAGGTGGCGAGATCTCATGATCTCCGCTTTGCTTGGTGCTCCCTCTTCGACCAGCCTGTCGAAGTCTCAAAATGTGGTCAAACATGACCAACGTTTCTTCAAAACCTGGTCAAGGGACAATAGTAGGCCATAAAGGGAACTCAGAAGAATATGGTAAGGGTGTGGGAGGAGCTACACTTATTAGCTGAGAAGAAGGGGAAAAGGCCCAAATCTAGAAAGGTTGATGAACCCAAAAACTCAACTCATGATGTGGGTTTGGAAGAGTCATAGGGGGACTTGCATGCATCTAGCAATTTTGAGGATGTGTGCATAGAGGAAGACCAACAATATATTATGAACTAAGCGATGAGACTGATTACACTAGTGTGTTAGATGAAGAAAATGAGGATGTAACATCTTGTCCTACGTATGATAAATATGAGAAGATGTTCTAATCAACTGATGATAGGGATTCACCATCTCTCCCTATGTATGATACTGATGATGAGGATGGTTCAAGAAAAAATGAAACACTTCATCATGTTTGTGACATGCATAATGATACATGCATGATTGTACCAGGATGTGACAAAGATTGGGAAGATGGCAAGGAAGGGGATGAGAGGAGATAATAAAACTTGTATGAGGAAGATAGTTCACATTACATGTCATCATCTAGTGAGTCAGTTGATCCCTTGTGTGATATCCCAATCCATGTTGATGAAATAACATTGTGTGAATTGGAGGAATGATTATTAGTCACAAAGGAGCAAGTTGTGTAGGTGTGGATGAGGAAAAATGGTGCTCATAAATTCATTGAAGACCTTATGTGGAAAACCCAGATGGAGGAGAGGCAAAGGGGAATTATAGATGGAGTCACTAGTGCCCAATTGTGCATCATCAAAGAGGCACTAGAGCATATGAAATTCGAGTATTTGCAGTTGTTCATGGATAGGGACCTTGCTCTCAAGTTCATTGAGGACAATGAAATGGAGATTAAGAAGATTTGTTACTAACTTAGTTTGGCATGCTCTTCATCATTGATAATAGAAAAGACTCCATCATCTTTGGCAGCAATGACACATGAGGGAAGGAGTGGCACTCATGATATGATGGAGGAGCCTCTTCTGACAATTCCACATGAGGAGCATTCATAGTTGTAGGTGTACGAGGAGAGTTTTAACACGAGGGTTTTTCTCATGCACTTGTTTTGCATTGTAGGGATCATGAGCCATTTCTTTTGGCTCAAGGCTTGGCTACAAAGGAAGTAGTTGAGTGAATTCCTTGTGGACTAGCCAACAAGGAAGCATATTCACCAGTTCATTGGGGGATTGAGTATAGTATAGATGTGGATACATCACTTTGGGACCAATGACTAGCTGATATTAGTAGAGTGATTGATACAGTGGCACACATTGTGGTACACCATGATACAATGGTGTGCAGTGGTATACAACAATATACAATGGTGTATGGTGGTATACAATGGGGTTTTGGGGCATTTCCCAAACATAGATTTCATGCATATCATTGAGTTTGGTTCACCCAGATTTATGAGTGGATGGACAAGCCTCATGAAGAAGAATATTCCTCAGAGATTGATCTTCGATTGGGATATCATAAGAGCAGGGAAAAAGAGCAATATATCCATAGGATCACTCTCAGATGTTACCTTGAGTAATCGGTCATACCATTGGGGTTGACCATTGGTGCACTTGACACTTTCCAGTCATGCAGGAAATGGAAGTGGCATCTAGTGCTATTTTCTGATGCCAAAATTATATTCAGTAGGATGTGGAGGGTTCATCTGAGTCAGATGACTAAGGCAGGTAGGATTATAGCCATATCAAAGTTCTTTCATTTGGTCAGGTCACAAGAGGAGATCCAGATTTTATTGGGTCAGCTCACAAAGATTCCAATTGATAGAGTGGTGGATGGCATTGTCTACTACAGAGGTCACACACTTGTGGTCTTTGAGTACACAACTGGGGAGATGATTATGAGGGCTATTTGTGATCCACCTTCGATAGGGAATTTTGGGTACTTGTATGAGTACGAGGCATCATAGGTGATGGGGATACTTTCTAGAGAGGTGTTTAAACTCCACAGATCACTTGAGTAAATTGGTGGGGATAGATATAGTAGATTTTAGAGTGTAGTTTGGCAAGGGCTGAACAGATTAGCAGGCCTAGAGCTGATCTCGAGTGCTTGGTTTCCACCAGATGATGGCATACCAAGGACATGAGCCACTTTGACTACGATGGCTACCAGTATGGTACCACATTAGCTAGCAGGTTTTGGGAGTGGTGGACTTTCAATTTGGTGGTGGGCTCCAAGAATTCACCTGAGTGATAGATTGATTCATATGATGATGATCAACATAGCCATGACATTGAGTGGTCTTCTTTATTTATGAGACATCGGTAGAGGTGGGTTCAAGACTTACTCTATCTGGTAGGACGGGCTTGAGCCTGACCATGGATTTGCAAAATTAGACTTCATTGAGACACATTCATAGGGGAGGATTCATGATGGTGGTCTTAGTGCCTTCAGGGAGTTCAACTTGGGTTTCAGGAGAGGAGGATGTAGACTAGGCGCATTGGTTCAAAGACGATAATTAGAGTGGTGCAACGTCGAGATGGTGGTACCTTTCCGAGATTAGTTTGGTACCTTTGGATTACATTGATCGATAGTTCAACTACTATTGGATAGGAGAGCACTAGTTTTTATTTTATGGAGTTTAATTTTGGGAGGATTATGAGTGGTTTCTTGGAGGAGTGGTCTTCCGAGAACTTCGTTGAATTTATGAAACTTATGATTTCCTGGATTATCAGGAGCATCTAGGTGGATTATGGTATTGGATCCTTATAGACCAATTCTATGACTAGAGGGTGCTTCATGACATACAAACTAGTTTGGGATCTTGGAAACTTTACCGTCTACGAGGTTCTTATGTTTACATGGAGGGACTTTACGAATGATATTTTGGGAGATTATCCCAATGATTCTTGGATGATTGTAGTAGACTAGGGGCATTGGAGTATTAGGTTTTTTCCCTTTGACACTTGGAGACTAGGTGTAGTGAATGCCCTATCAGTTGATGACCACATAGAATTCTCTATGATGTCTAATTTTTTGATACATTGGTTGGGTATTATTCTCAATAGTGGATGTGATCCTTTGAGGCATTAAAACTTATAGATGTAGAGTGGGCACGATGGTCGGAAAATTATGATCAGAGTGGCGTAGCATCGAAGTGGTGGTTCCTTTCTGAGGATTGCTTGGGACCCCAGGATTTCAATGGGAGACAGTGTGACAGTTGACATGGAGGGGAGAGACAATTTTTTCCTTCATGAGATTGGTTCCCTAGCAGAGCAGTTCCTTGACGGATTTATCGAGTTGTTGCAACATTGAGTGGCCTTACTTGTGGGAGGTTTTCAGGAGACCTCTCATGTCAGTGCATTACCAGACCAAAATTTGAGCAGAGGATGCTTCACATCTTACAAAGTGGTTTGGGATCTTGGTATCATTTTCAGTCTCAGCTTTGATCAGTTGATGGAGGATTAATTCGTGATGGAATTTCTTGACGACAAGCAATCTTTGGGAAAGGATGAATTTTCATGTCCCCATTTTTGGATTCCCTTGTTCAATAGTGGAAATGACTTCTGTGGCTTTTCAATGAAGAAAAAAGGAGTCAAAAGGGGTTGTTTAGTGTCACTTAATTAGGTCCATATATCATGTATTTAAAGTGACATTAGATTAATAAGTTGCTTATTTATTATTAAAAGTGACTTTTAATCCTAAAGTAGAATAAAAAGGGGGATAAGGGTCATATTTGATTTGGTCAAAAAGGGGATAAGGGTTAGATTTGATTTGGTAAAAAAAGGAGAGTTCTAGAAGGCATGGAAAAGGATGAAAGGAGGGGTAGAGCCTCACTTTGGATTATGATTTTGTCTCTCATTTTGAAAGTGCTCTTGGAGCCATTATTTCGTTAGGGTTTAGCAAAACCCTTCCACTATTGGATTGGTTTCGATGGTGCAATATCCACCTGAGCTATACAAAAGGGGAATCCATCTAGGATTTTCATTGGTGCCTAGACAAGAGGGGAATCCATGCATAATTTCCATTGGAGCTTCACTTGGAGATATATGTGCTTGTGCAGGATGTTGGCGAATCTTTTGGAAGAGACCGTACTCATACTTTGCAGGTACAAGGAGGGTTTCTTAGAAATCATAGTAAAAGACAACCCAATGGGTTGAGTATAGGGTATCCCACGAGGCCCTCGCTGGTTTCCCAACCTTGTCACGTGAGGCCCCACTAGACGTCCAATAGTATCCCGCAAGGCCCTCTATGCTCTGAATTGCAGACTTGTTTCAGGTACAGGTGGCTAGATTTTTGCAGCAGGTGTTATTGGAGTGGCTCATCATCATTTTCTGTAGAGGTTTACAAGATTATTGCATCATTGTGGGAGGAGGATTGAAGATTTGGAGTTAGACTTTTTCATATTGGAAAAGCCATCTACTAGGACAGATCATGGCACTACACTAGGTTTTGGTTTTCAGTTTACTGTTTGCTAATTTGTCACAACTGCTACAACAACCCTAGACATTGTATTGTGTGATCAATATTCCATTATTAATAAAGTTCCATATTATATCTTCTACCTTCTGGTGTATGCAACATGTTTGTAAAAATGTCTATCTATGGGTTATGTGCAATATGTTTTTGGAAAAGTATTCAATCAGTTTAAAAACATATAAAGAATATAACCATAACTACCTTAGACAATAAAACTAGCACAATTCTATTTGGGGACATTACAATTTGGAATGCCAAAGACAATTGGACGCAGTTGGAAGTCCAACAAACATCAGGGCACCAAGATAAAAAAAATAACAAAATTTTGATAATTACTTAGTAATTTACGACGATACGGTTGATTTTATCTGCATCGTCGGAATTAAACACCATATATAGTAGTGCTACCTCCTTGATGCGGTATGTGTCTCCAATTCATTCATAGGGATGGGCTGGACTTGGAATCCTTATCAACCTCTTGTTCATGTGCATTGGAAAGCCTTTTGGGAACATAAGTTTATGCACAATTACGCTTGAAAAATTTATAACCAATTTTTGCACCATTATACGAGCTCATATTTTGTAGATGGTGTCCAAGATTGCCTAAGGATTCCATAGAAATGTTGAAAAACATTGTACATCGGTACCTTGATGAAGGATTTACATATATCAAAATATATGGAGTGCACCCTCATACATTGCTAACCCATGTTTCTAACAAACTGGTCATTGGAGAGATTGCATACCACATTGCTTTATATGGATTCAACACATCTCTCAAAGCATCAAAAGAAGCTATGTCCATTGTATCCCATTTTCATAGATTTGTATGGGCTAACCTATGCTACATAGGCAAGAATCTAAGGTGAAAAAATGGAAATCTACCACTTCGCTCTTGAAAGAATCAAACAAATGACCCATTGAAAGCTGTGCAGAATCACAGGTTCGAAGTGAGAATTCCCTTCACTTACACTCATGAAAGTAATGAATGAAAGGAACCAATGAGACATTTTTTAATGTATTATGATAGGTGCAAACTAAGTTACAATTGTTACTTGTCACAACATGACTTTATTGACAAAAACATTTGAGGCATGGAAATGTTATGTTGAGAAATATTAAAAAGAAAATTAACAAGTGTCCACAAGTCAAGTGGAGAATACAAATGGTTAAGAAGATTTGAAACGTTTCCTCTCTCTACTTTCTTTGTATAAATATGATGATAAAGAAATGAAAACGCTTTTTGTTTGGTATTGTAAAATTGTTTAAAGTGAACTGGGAAGTCAAATTAACCAACTTTTGGAAGATATATTTTGGCATTTTTTTTTGTATGGGACCTTTTCTCTACTTTCTTATGTTGAAATTACTGTAAAAATGTTCATTTGTGCTATATACTTTTCTTGTGGATTCATGAAAATTATTACTAGTGACCTTCAATGGTTCCTAATCTATGGATGTGAAATTATAATTGATGATCCAAATATAGCCTTGCCTTGTTATTTTGTAGATTCTTTAGATATTTTTGTTATTGATAAATAATATAATTTTTTGTTGTTGTTTTAATGGCAATCATAGTTGTTGATTTTGTATTATCTCTTTGTTCTTGAAACCCTAGATAAGTATCTGTTATTTAAATTTGCATTTTATAATTGGATTAGAATTGCATTTAGGATTTAGAGTGTAATAATCAAACACAAAAATCAACATGAACAAACAAACCATAACTTGAAGTATTTTACTATATTAAACAAAGAAGAGTCTAATTGGGCCTTATATTCGAGGGAACTCCCGCAATTGACGATAGAAATTTGTCCATGTAAACAAATTGTTATCATAATCTCATTCTAGAATAAAGTCATTCAATGTGTTGTAGATTGTCAATTTATACAAAATATAGGTAGTGATAAGTAGTTATAACTACTCCAACTTACTTTACCTCGGTCACAATCTTCCTCATCATGGTCACTCTAGCATCAAGTTGTGGTTGCAATGAACCAAGTCACCGACACACTCTTCAATACTTTGCTAAATATTGGGCCAACAAACACTCTACCTCAACAGGCTGCAATGTTGAAATTTTGCTTTGATACTAGAATGATGTGTATCCGAACAATTCATTCCCACCATTGAGGTAGCAAGGCTCTTGTAAAACCCCAAATCATAAACAAATTTCTCTACAAAGTTCTTGCTTTCACCTCAAGGATGCAAAGATTGTACCCCATCGGGTCATTTCATGCACAATATTCTTGATGCAATAGGATGCCCTGTACAACCTGGAATATATCATAGCTAGGAAAGGAATTTAGAAGTGGATTAACTCATAATTATAGATTTACTAACTATGTCAAAGCAAACATAAGAACTCAAACAACTTGCAAGTATTCATAACCAACATTTGACATGCAAATTAAATACAAAACGACAAGGGTACTTATCTACAAGTATGGTTCTAAGCATGTGGATTAGCTATGAGGATCAATTTCCCACCCAACAATAGGCATATTACAAAATGAGATAGATCACGAAATGATGAAAGCCTAGATAGGGTTGAGTCACATAACTGAACTAAAAGGAAGATACTCACAATATGATATTATTAATGAATAATCAATGCATCTATTACAACAGAGTTCACCTCCTTATATATGATTTCTTACCGAGCAAGTCATTGCCACTTACAAATGTGGAATAGACCGCTTACCAAGAGAGACATTGTCACTTATAAATGTGGGATAGATTGCTCTATACAAAAAGTGAACAAAAGCATAAATTATAATCTAATTCATAAAGTGACTTTATTACAAATGTAAGCCTTATATCCTAACACCCCATCTTAACGCTTACAATGCTAAAAGAAAAACATAATAATTGAATATAAAACTCGTTGAATGGAAAATAAAACATCAAAACCAAACATTTTTCAAAAGCTTCTTTCTTGAAAACAATTCTTGGATCAAGTAGAGCTCCATAAAACTACCTCGTAGCCCTCGTAAAGGTGCAGTTCCCAAGATAAATTCTCGGATTCCACGTCCCCAAGCACCCAAGTTAAGAATCTCCTAAATTATTGGACAATCATTGTTGAGAAATATCCACAATTCTCCATCAAGTTGTCTCATGATCCTCATTAGGATATAATTCTCAAGATTCACAAACTTCCTAACTATCCAAGAAACCATCCATGTTGATATAATCTACATTAAATCCCTTTTTGTTTTTAAGGTGTGGGCTTCTTAAAATGCATAAAATGCCCTTTATTTGGTAAAGTCATCACCATTGTTAGCATCCGATTAATCTTCAACAATGGCTACATTCACTACATGCAGTTTGTCATTGAAATTTCCCTTCAGAACATCATTAGCAAAATATATAGGGGGGTCAGGATTGGCCCCTCCGCGAAGCATGCCTAGAGTCGACAAGGTTCATGGCAACGCCACAAATTTTTTCTTTTAGGCGATTTTTTCTATTTTTAACAGTTTTCTAAATTAATCCTGGATTAAGGGATTATGGTTTTGGTAGCTGTAGAATACCTAAAATTTTGTATATACTGTATTGCGAATGGTGAAATTAATACAATGAATAGTTTAGAGGTGCGACACCAAGGAAGGTTGGTTTTCTCCTGGTTAATGGTTTCTAGCATAAATCTCTTTGTACTATGTGTATGAGCCATTGATTAATTTATGTTTTGCTTAGAATATATATGCATTGCTTTACTTCACAGGTTTAAAACTTACATATTATATCTTGAATCTAATGCAATCTTAGGTTGAGTATCACTCACTTTCTATATCGCCTACAAGGGTTCTCTTTTCTTCAGCTAAGAGTGCTAAAATCATGTCTTTTAGAGTTTGCGAAGACATCTGAGTGAGAGTAAAAATAACACTACTATATTTAGAAGGCAGTTTGTTTAAACAAATTACTTTGGCATCCTCTTCATCCACCTTTGCAACAACCTGTATCAACTACCTTATAAGCAATTTAAAATTATTTATATGGATGGACATAGTAGTTTCAGTAGACATTTTAAATCTAAAGAATTGTAACTTCAATGAGAGTTTAACATGTACAACTTTTGCACCAAACAACTTGTTCAAATCATTCAAAATTTCTTAAGATGACTTTCCCATATCAACATGATGTAATTTTGAATTTGAAAGAGGAAGACCAATAATGGATTTGGCTTTGTCATTTCTTCTTTGTCACTCAATCAATTTATTAGGTTGAGTAGGTTTTGTTTCAATGCCTTTAAATATTTCACACAATTTTTTGTTCATTAGTTGCATTTGAATTTCCACCTTCCATGTGTGCAAATTGAGACCATTGAATTTTTCTATAAGGATTTCCACTTGAAGAAACAAAATCTAAGTAAACTTTATTGAATACATCTACAACAATAAACAAATTGTTGCAAACCGATAAAGAACCCCAAAGAGAGTTTATTATGTCAGACAATTGGCTTAGGTTGATGGATAATTGGTATGGATTTTTGGTTGTCATTGATGTCAACTATTGGAGAGTGATATTGTAGATTGATGTCAACCCTTGGAAAAATTCTGGTAGCGAATTCCGGTAGCACAAAGGTTTGGGTAATGGACCCAAGTTTGTTTGATGTAAATATGACTCATTATTGTCTTGTCATGTTTGATAATAAGTACAAATGGATGAACTCCAAAGTGGTCCCCTTATGGTGAAATCCCTCACGGGAAGACGCTTTGCGGATTGAGTTATCCTAGAAGTATGGTTAGAGAACCCATGC